>JAZHYW010011184.1:0-53704 GCA_037355805.1 Ixodes ricinus | reverse complement strand
TGCCAATCCGTCCAGAACGACGGATCTCTGCCGACTGTAGAGCCCTCTCGACAAAGGTGCAGACGAGCTTGCACGGCCAGACAGCTTCAGGTCGGTGGATAGCTGAGTCCTCTTTGGTCAAGGCTAAACACGAACTGATTTTCTCCGTCACGAGATTCATTTTCACTTAAGTTTAGCTTGCATTCAGGACACGTCACCTGCAAAGTTGAGCGGGTTTTACACATTATCCTTCCTTGCTTCAATCTGTCTTGGAAATTCGTCGCAGTTTTTTCATTCGCTCGTTCAGTCGTTTGGCTTGCATTTGAAGGCGGTGCGCGTTTTTCTTGGCATCTTCTATGAAGCCTAGCTGTCAAATTGAATGACGTCTGACATTCTTCCACTTCAAACCCTTTCTGCAGGAAAGGTTCAATAGCCACGCACTCATCAACAGCTGGTCTTCTTCTGCAGGGGACTGCATTTTGCGTTGTTGGCTTCTACCGCTCGCATGCGACGTGGACGCGTTAGGTGGCACACGAACAAGCGTTCTGCGCTTCTTTGAACCCGCTGGTTGCATGTACAACGAATACAATGGGAATTGAGTCGGCACCGCTGTCGGTCGCAGCAACTTCCGCTTCATCCCTACCTTGTAGTCCTCCTCCTTAAATGCCTATACGTACAACCTGGGCTTTCTGCAGGAGAAGATAATCCTCTTGGCGCTACCCTCTCCTAAGCTGCGAGGGGGAGCCAGGTTGGGGCAAGGTGAAGCGCGAAGAGGATATGGGAAAGGAGGTGGCGGGCAAAAGTGGGAAGCGCGAAGTGCACGTCGGCCTTTAAAATGAAGGGAGCACACGACGCTCCTGGAGCCTGGTTGCCACTGGCTGCCCTTCTCGCTGCCTTGTCGCGAAATGTTCTTCAACCAGGCATCCGGAATTTCTCTCTAGACAGAAGCTCGTGATAGCAGAGTTCCGGATTTCTCGCAGCATTTGACTTACAACGTGGCACGCAACGGTTTTTAGGCATCGCGGGCAAGCCTGTAACCCATCTGCACACTTTAAAACTGTGCAGAGACATACAAAAAGGCGGCTGTCTACGTCTCTTCTTTCTCATCCATCAGTGGTTATCGCCACAAAAGCGCCGAAAACGAGCAAAAAAGCGATCGAAAACACAAAGCACACAGGCGAGCACAGGGGTAAAACTGCGATATTTTCTCCGTGCAAAGCGGTGCAAAGGTGGGGGACAAGCGATTTTTGCGGCCTTTGCCACCGCGGCAGCGCTTCGGTATCGGCGAAGCCACACGACCGGAGCAGATATTTTCTCTGGGTCGCGGAGCAAGGGCGTGTTGGGCGCCTTCTTCTATACTCCTGTTTCACCTGTATGATGAACCGCAGGAAAGGCTACAAGCGCGAGCTCCTTGCTCTAGGGCACATCTCGGCGGCACAAGCTCTTGTGCGTTAAGAGTATATTCCAACGCTAAGAGCTCGCGCTTCTAGCCTTGTCTGCGGTACAACATAAGGTGAAACGGAGTATAGCTGGTATAGCTTTCAGCTCACGAGACCACTCGCCGATGGTGCAGCGCCTCCACGGCAGATGGGAGAAGTTCTTCCTCTCACGCGCGCCCTTTTGTTTTCGAAAAAATCGGCAGGCCGCACCAACAGGGGGATCGAGAGGCCGTGTGTGGAAGGCTTGACGTGCTCTCTGGGGAAACAGAACCCGAAAGTAATCCCTGAGCTGTGGCAGCGAAAAAACACTTCTAATAGGTGCGTAAAAAGGTAAATGGAGTAACTCTTCATGGTTGACAATATAGTGCACGTGGTTTTTCTATTATGATCTGGGCGCAAAATATGTAAGAATCAGCATGTCGTCGCTCGACGCTGTTTTGCTCGGCCGGACGGCAATTTCCCGGCCCTCGGCACCTGCAGCGTTATGAATCACGTCGATCAGACTCCTAGCTTTTGATTTTTTATGACCGTGATCGAAAACTTGCGTGTACCGTCTTTTCAGTCCCCGAAAGCTACTTTGACGCACTTATTAATTTTGCTTTTCACGAACACCGCCAGGCTTTTGGCTGGCGACATTTGAATCTGTGAAGACGCACTGGAACACGTCCAAGCCACTCTCGGCCAATGGCGCCTCCTCGTTTGCCTCCTATACTTCCCAGTGAATGACCAAATTGTCTCTAGTTACGGCTCTGGTGGGAACCATAGACGATGCAGCACTGACAAATTAAAACGGAGCACACTTTCTCCTTCTCGTCTTTCTCACAGTACGAGCTTGGCACGAGCCTGGAGCGGGAATTCATCGATCCACTGGAACCGCGGGATGCACCGGGTTCGGCGAAGCCGGTGTGTCGTCCAGCTCCTGTTCCACGCGAAGCAGTGGCGGATACTGGCGAGACAGTTGGACAGCGAACGAGGCTTTAACGACGACGCCACTAACACTGCATCGCCATCGACGACGTCTACTTGATAGCCGCGCGCTGACTACACTGACTATTGGCGACGTGCGCGATCAAAAGCGTCGCTGTGGTCGGCCTTCCACGATTGACCGAACTGCTGACTATGACGTCAGCAAATGTTTTCTCATCAACAGGAATAAGAGTAATGTAAGAACTTCAATCTTGACGGTGCAGGCAGTGTTGGTTTCAGAGCGCAGTGTTCTCAAGCTTCCACCATGCTAATTATAAAGCACTGTCAAACTTGTTGTTCGTAAGGTAATGACGTCACGAAAGGTAATCATACGAGGGCGCCACCGAAACATATCGCCGCTAATAGGGTGCTTTCTACGCGATGTAAATCCGCCATTTTGTTGTTACACGATCCTGCGGGGGAACCTATAGACCTCAGTGCACTGGCGTATTTGATGGTGTCAAATTAATCTTTCAGACGTTCGCCTTTGGCACGCATCAGAGTGCTTTTAACGACAAAATGGTGGACTATAATGACGTCAACGAAAACACCCTATACTCGACTATTGGCGACGTGCGCGACCGAAAGCGTCGCTGTGGTCGGCCTTCCACGATTGGCCGAACGCTGACTATGACGTCAGAAAAGGATTTATCATCGACGGAAATAAGAGGAATGAAAAGAACTTTAATTTTGACGGTGTTGGCAGTGTTCCTTTGAGAGCGCAATGATTTCAAGCTTCCACCATGCTATTTACAAACACCATCGAACTTGTTGTTCGCAAGGTAATGACGTCACAAGGGGAACCATAGGAGGGCGCCACCAAAACATCTCTCGCCGCTAATACTCCTAACCCACCCTAACCTTGCAAAGGGAGAAGGGGGCTGAACCAAAGCAGACAAGGGATGCTGCCTAATGCTTACCTATTTGGCAACTCCAACCCCCCATAGATGGCGGAAGAGACGGTATAGATTCTCGTGGATTTCCTATGCGCCTGCTCTCTGACGCTGGAACAGCGTGCCAAATTCCTTTATTTGGCTACATTTGCGAAGCGGTAGAGGCAAGTGCACGGTGGACAAACAAATTTAGGTGATGACTCAGGCCTCTCTTCCCGCGGGGAGCGAGGCGACCAGATCGTGTTCTGAGCTAGCCTCGAACCAGGAGGAGTTAGTTCCTCGCCGCCGCGGGAGGGGGCTGGAGGTATGAGGTCCCTCCTTGGCGGCCACGGTGTGGGCGCGCCGTAGCTTGCTCGCCTTTTTCGCGGTATTGTGGTGGCGGTGTGCGGCCAGTGGCTGGCTCCTCGTGTTTTTCTTTGGTGCTGTGTCGATCACAGGTGCCACCATCGTGCACGAAGGTGAGCCTTAACACAAAGAAGGAGAAAAGGAAGAGAACACAAATTTACGGACTCTGCGCGACTTGGTGGAGGCGTGGCGGCGGTGAGGTACAACAAGAACGGTGAGCGAGGGAATGCGGGACCATTGCTGGGAGAAACAACCGAAGCGGTCGGTCTGGGTGGGACCCGATACTTGGGCGCCATCTACCCCTGCAAGTGCAGTGAAGCGATCGGCGCGGCCGATCCAACGGCCGATCATAATGTGGTCGCCGCGTCCGAACAGAGTAGATCACCTAAATGTTTCTTTCTGCCGTGGGCAAACGTAACATCACAGGTGACGGAGGTTGTTGAAGACGGTAAAGAAAATGACTATGCTGATTTTTTTTTTTTAAATCTGCGAAGCGGAGACACCAGAACTTCTACTTTACAACGCACCCTCTTTTTTCGTCAAAACTTGGAGGTCGCTTAAAGGGAGGCTGAAACACTTCTTGAAAAAAAACGAGTTAGGGAATTTCTGGTGTATTTTTATCCCGTGAATCTGAATATCACATTCGTTTTCCCTGAAGATGCAACTAAAAGCGAGAAAACGCGAAAAATCTCCGACCTGTCGTTACGTCATAAAAGGACCTTTTGGCCGCCAAGCGCGTGTCGCTCGTGTGGGCAGCGCGTGCAATGGCAAGCTTGCCAGTTGTATATTTTCCCGCACTGACGGCAGTCGTGACGTCTCTTTCTGACCTTCTTGAAAATAGCAAGAGTGCGCGTGCATAGCTTTGGCAGGCGCTGAAGATGCGCGAGAGCAGAGATTCCGAAAACTCCTTTTGTGACGTCACGCCCCGGGAAGGAGGGGCTTTGGCGGTACTTTAAAAATTAATTTCTGAAGGCTCCGTGCGCCAAATTGAAAAATAATCTCGATATTCCTGATCCTGGAGGTAAATTGAAGGCCATTGAAGTGTTTTTTCTCAAATACAGAACCGCTTCGGTTTCCCTTTGAAAGCTTCGCCTTCAAGAGTGGAACCTGATAGCGAAACATATCAACATACAAACTCCGACTCGGTCCTAAGCCGTGCAAGCATGCATTGAATGGCCTCGAGCAGGAGTGTCATGTTGGAAAGCGTCCCTTAGACGCCGAAAAATACGGACATTCGAAAAAGAATGAGCTCCCAAGGAACGTTTTCAACGGCCTTTAACGGTCGCGGATCATCGTATTTTGCCTCAAATGGTGAACACAAAGTTATCCTGCCACCTCTGATCACCGAAACTGCTGCGCTAAACTCTGTGTTTTTTATACTCTGACCTCCAAGGACGACCCTACCCGATCGAGGACTTCAAAAAGAAGCTTGGAAGGTGCGATGTCTTGAAGGAAATTGCCACCTTTGGATCATATCAGATGAATCACGTATAGATGTATGGGTGCTGAGCTTTCGATCTACTGCGGCAAAACAACGGGTGATAGAAACCAAGTAACTCCAGGTAAAGAACCTGAATTGTTTGGCGCTTGACCTTAACAGCACTGTAGCGGGCCTGAGACTGCACTGGATGCCCTTTCATATACCTGACGAGGTCGCACGTAAGGTCTTGGAGCTCTAAAGGAACGTGACTGAAATTGCAAGGGAAACATTACGTGCTGAAGGTTTCGAAGGTGTGAAGTCGACAACCACGCAGATTAACCAGAATGGAACTGAAGACAGGCGTAAACATCGAAGGCGTACCCCACCAGATTAACATAATTGGCGGAACAGCGCTGATCGTCACGCCAAGTCGAACACCGCTCTGTTTACGCTATAAACGCGCAGGACACATAAGAAGTGAGTGTGTGTTCCGAAATGTCCGAAGTTTTTCCGATTTTGACATAGTGGTGACGAATATGTGAAAACGTACGCCGGAGTCGCAGGGGCATTCATTGCAGACGAAGAGCCAAAATGAGAAAATCATGGACGCCACTAAGGCAGAAGATGTGACAAGGAATGCCATGCTGGCAACCAAGAAGAAAACATGGTTTCATCAGGGGCGGATCTAGAGGGGGGTCCGGATGTCCTGACTCCCCTCTTGATTTCTGCATGTGTAAACATTTAGGGCGTGAAACGAGGGGGAGGGGGGAGGGGGTTCCTAAACAAATGGTACGCTGACCAACACCTGACCCCCTTCCTCCTCAGGAAATTCCTGCATCCGCCTCAGGGTTCCATGCTACACGTACCACGGAAACTGGGGTGACGGAAGTACCAACTAGTGGAGAAAACCGCCCCAAGCTCTGGAAACAACGTGGAGTCAACTGGAGGTGAACCAAAAATCCCTTTGTGAGAAAGACCATCAGGAAGCAGCACAGCAGTTCGCAGTCGGCATTGAAAGGAAAATGGACACTATCAGTCAAGACATTAAGTGCACTCTTGAACAGGCATTACCAACTACAGAGGGAGACCTTAATCTCCTTAGTTCTTATTTTTTCTAATGACAAAGATTGAGATTTTTGGCACCTCTCAACTCCTTCCCCATCTTCCGAGTCATGTGCGCTCTGACGTGAAAGGGGACGCGCGGGGTTCAGGTGAATTTCTCTCTCATCGCCATCAGCCGGCAGCAGCAGAACTCACCCGCTCGCGACCACGTTACCAGGTACTTGCAACATCCGACTCTGCGGCCGTCCGGCTTCTGGTAGCAGATAAGAGTTGACGTTAAAAGTTCAAGCTCAAACTCTTTATTTGAACTTGAACTTTTTTTACCTCGGATAGATGACGCCACTGAAACTCCGTATAATAAAAATTTTGTCAATGATACCAGGTTTTGAGGATTTATATTTATGTTGGAACGACAGCACTTATAGAAAAAATTACCTTTTCACTGAGCAAGTAGCTGCACAACTTGCTATTCTTTACAAGTCACCCTTTCACGTCACGCCGCGTGGTTCTCATGGCCGCCGCTCTCGGCTGCAGATCGGGAAATATTCTAATTTTTGCCTCGCGATTACGCGGCGGGAACGCAACATTTCGAAGAAGATACGTTTTCTGCCCTTCGTGACAAGATAAACAATGTCAAAAGTACAAGATGCAAATGCTTTCGACGCTAAAATCGTTGCTCAGCTCCTTTAACGTTCACCACGCAGTAGCGATACACGACCGCACGACGGTACGATGCTCATCCAGATCGAAACCGGCAGAGGTGGGGATTGAACCCGGGATCCTTGGCTTCTGCAGCGCGAGCCTTCGCTCCGCATGCTCCGGGCTGGTGTTTGCTATACTCTGTTTCACCTTATGATGTACCGCAGGAAAGGCTACAAGCGCGAGCTCCTTGCTCTGGGGCACATCTCGGCGGCACAGGCTCTCGTGACTTAAAGAGCGGCTGCCAACGCTATGAGCTCGCGCTTCTAGCCTTCGCTGCGGTACAACATAAGGTGAAACGAAGTATAGCCCATGGTTAGCCTCGTTTCTGTGGATAGCTACTTGGGATGTACGGCAGAACGCCAAGGATGGAAGAAGAGAAGAAAGTGAGATCGAAATCAATTTGAATATTACACTTCCCAACCTTCGGCAGTTGAACACGTTTCACTATCACCCTTTATCGAACCATGGCACCCCCTGCCAGCGGGGCGGCAGTCCTATGGTTAACGCTGTTTTTCCTCAGCCAAGGCCACGCCATACCTGGAGCATCAAAGGTTGCTTCCACTTCAACCGTCGTCAAGGTGCGACTCTTCTACGAATCGTACTGTCCCTTCAGTCAGCGCTTTATCACTGACCAGCTGTGGCCCACCTACGAGAAGCTTGGCAAGCCTGTAGAAATCCGCCTGGTACCGTTCGGGCTCGCCACCATGAAAAAAATCACCAGAAAGGACGCCCAAAAGGTGATTGAAATCAAGTGCCATCACGGCAACAAAGAATGTCTGGCCAACGTGATACAGACATGTGCCATAGCAATGACGAGTGCGCGCTACAGGAGTCTTGAGTACGTCAACTGCATGTCCGCTTCAAAATCGCCACTGGACGTGGCACAAGCGTGCGCCGGAGCCATTGGTCTCAATTGGAAAATCATCGATCGCTGCGTCAAATCAAAACTGGGTTCGCTGCTCTTCTACAAGATGGGACAGAAGACGTGGGCTTTAGTCCCCCATATAAACTACGTTCCTTACATAGAGGTCGACGGTCGGCACAGCAAACTGTTTCAGGAAGAAGCCATGTCGAATCTCTTCGGGTTGGTCTGCTCTAGGCTGGGTTCTGCAAAACCAGACATTTGCAACGTCTCCCAATAAGTGTGATTAATCTTTCTTTTTTTTTGGTTAACTACAACGATATAATTTTACGCCGTTTATTGACGAACTTTTCTGAGCTTCACTTGTACTTGTAACTTGTTACCGACTATAGAAAGCCTATGTTTTTAATCTGGCGTGTTTTTGTCATTGCTGTTCTTTGTTGTTTCTGCGAGTGAATAGCAGAAATATGAACTGTATATTGGGTGTTCCTAAATTAACAGTGTGAGCTCCGTTACTATGTCAAATGTCTAGGTCGTCTTACACAGCGCTCGCTTTCTATTCTTGTAAAACTACCTCTGAACTACCGAGTATATAAGGCCGGTTATTATTATACGCAGGGTGTTCCACGGAACACACGGAAAACATCTCCTGCAAAAAGTACAAAATATGTAGAGGTTGAAGAGCGTTCGAAGGTGTAAAGAGTTTGTACAATTCCCATTAATAACGTTGTGTTCTTATAAAGATAAAGGTATACTGCGAAACTCGCAGGGTGTTATCTAAAAGCGCGAAAAAGGTAACTTTGGAAAACTCAAGGTGTGTGCAGCGTTTTAATGGGTTCTTTTTTCGAAACAAACACAGAAACAATCAGTTTGGCATCTCGGAGGTTTATTTTACTATTGGCAGCATATTAGGTCTAATAACTCATTGGGGTATCTACTGCTGGCCGTAGCTGAGTCCGTGGTTGCTGAACGCATGATGAGAGCGAGCTTCCACTGTAATTATCCAACGTGCATTCCCCACCATTAAAATTGCTTTTGAGCATGCCCAGTGAACAACACACTCAAACATGGCGTTCAGAAACCTTACACTAATGGTTTCTCATCTTTCTGCTAGCAATACTTGCAGCACAGAATGCGTGTTGCGTGGTACAAAGTTTGACCTTACTGGTCGATGCACATGAAAGCAAATACCATCAGGGATATATAATGACATTTTAGTTTTCATATGATTGCCCTCTTTTGGCAGTTTTTTTTTTTTTTCGTGTTTAATCGGTGGCCGAGTGTGTTTTCACACCCCGGCTCAAAGCACGTGGAGCGAAAGAACGCGCTACAGATACCCTACACTAGGGTGTCCTAGAACTGAGAGGTCCATTGAAACACTCCAACGAATTGCTGTTCGTTTATGTCTCGGCAAGGCCTACCCAGGTGCTCACCCAACATTCCGACGCTTGTAGAAGGAAGAATGAACCTTGTTGAAAAACATGGCAAAGAACTGACGCTTCGTTACATCGCACACCAAAAGACCTGCCAGTCTACGGGTTCTCCCCTGAATCGCTCGCGCAGCCGCCCCTCTCGTCTAGGATATCTCGCAACAGAGTTTGAAGGGCTTATGGAAGCCCATGAAATGATCTACCCAGCTCTAACGCCATACGCCCGATCGCTGAATATCAATGAGTCAATTCCCATGCTCAGAAACAAACGCCTTGCACGCTGCCATGTACGTGCCTGATCTGTGCAAAATAAATCAAATCAAATCAAAAAACAACTCACGGCACGAAGTTGTCGCCCGAGGCCTCGCTGAAGAGCTAATAGAGGAATCTTTCCTAGAGTGGTTACATGTCTACACCGATGGCTCGGTGCTTGGCAGCAAGGAGGATAGAAGGGTAGGAGAGGGCACGACGCCAGCCGCGTAGCCTCCACAAGCCATGCTCCCTTGACGCCTCGCCTCTTTCTCAGTTTTCTCCTTACTCTCCTCACATCATGTGACCGTAGCTAGCCTTCGTCTCGCTATGGTGTACTAGAATACACCACGGTATAGACTTCGATCTGATAAAACCTACCGGACGGAGCGCGCGCAAGCCTGCAAGGAATCCTCCTACAATCAACCATCCATCTCACACGTGACATGTCACGCGCACCAATTGACAGAGAGATGTACGGTCACGTTGGCCACAACATCGTTTAAACTTTTTATGACTAGGCTTCACCAATATTGCAACGTGCCCTCTCCTAGTACTTCTAACCTCCTTGCTTGGCAGGCACGCTGAAAGCCCGGAGCTCGCTCTTGTAGCTTCTGCTACGCTCACACTTAAAGTGAAACAGAGTATAGGGGGTATTCACTGAACGCCATATTTGAGGACGATGTTTAGAGCGCATGCTCAGAACGAGCTCACATTAATAGCCTGCTAAGACCAGCAATATTGGTGGTGCTGGATGCACATCGCAAAAGAACTGCGGAAGCTGGCCGTCAGTACGCGCTCAGCAACCGCGCACACAGCTATGGCCGCCAGTGAATACTCCCAATTGGCGACGTGAGCGATCGAAAGCGTCGCTGTGGTCGGCCTACCAGTGCCACCACTAGTGTCACTGGATAAGTTTTCAGAGTACCGCATTTCTACGGCATCATCGGAGGCTATCGTTGCCGATACCTCCGATAGGCTCGCCAGCATAAGCGTCCATACTATACCACGTACTTACTGTCGCGAAGGCGGAGGCAGAGTATCGGGTATCGTTATCGGAGTCATCGGGACGATCTACTAAAACTCTCTATTGTTTGGGTGCTGCGCCAAGAGCAGAGTTTGGGAAAGCGCTGTTTAGCATTCCTCAACAAAATGCAGACCGAAAACGGTAGAAGAAGTGGTTACATGGCATTATTGGAACGAACTTCAAACCCACAAGATCGCATTTATGAAATCGTAAATAATTTTACATCATGTAAACATGTTTAGACAACAAGCTGTAGCGTTACACTCTGCTGGGGCTAATGTGAAACACCGATTAAAGGCTGATTCACACTGCATCTTTCCTTGCGTTTTCTTACATTACGTGCAAGTCATCGAAACATTCGTGTCTCGAATGTCGCATGCAGGTTTTTTCTTTGAGCCACACTTAATATGAAGCAGATGTCCCGGTGACTTGTACGCAAGATTTCGTAACGTAACGTAAGAAAACGGGGCAGAGTGTATGGGCCTCATTACTTATCGTAGCTAAAGGTTGTACCCACGGTGGTTGTGCCCGGCATTCTTCAGGTCGTGTAACGCAAACCACAAGCTTCCGATGTCAACACAAGCTTACCGATAAACCGTTGTCGTTTCCCGAAGCGGCGCCGACCTTGGTCCGCGTGCGGGCGGTTTAGATCGACGATCAAGCCCTCCGGTGCGAGACGTAAGAAAACAATTTTCTTTGTGACGCGACATATCACTAGTCTTGATAGCGTCGTTGCACTTTTGGTCAACCGTAACGCCGAACAAATCCCGCGAACGAGCACGGTTCCTGGCGTCCGTGTTGCCGCCAAAAAACAATAATAGCACGAAACTGTGTTCGCACTCTGTTCTTGGTGCTTCTCGGCAACAATTGTTTCCTTTTCTTGAACACATATAGAATCCGTAAACACAAACCGCACACTTCACAGTACAGCACAGCTGGTCGTCCCGCCGATCGAACGTTCTTTTGTTCTTGCTCTCCCTGCTCTTCACCGATTCGGAAACCCAGTGCTACTGGTAGCACCGTCGTACTAGGGACCTGTACAATCTGCCGGCACTGCAGCACCAGGTGCTCCGTCGTCTCGTCGGTCTGCCCGCAAAGTGTGCACGTCCTCTCCTGTCCCTCCGTGAACCTGGCTCTTCACACCCGGGTCCGTAATGTACCCATGCGGGCCTCTGCGAGGAGTCCACTGCCTGTCGAGTTGTCGTACCAGGGCTCTTTTCTTGTGGCCTCCTTCTCAGCGTAGTACTTCGCGAGGACGGCTTCGCCGCCGCTCCTGCTCTCCATCTCTCCGTCTCCACTGCTCGGATGCCCTCTCTGCTCGCCGCTGGGCCCACCCGGTTCTCGCCCGTTGACTCCAGCCAGATCGGTTCGAACCCATAGCGGTCCCGTAGCCTTCGGAGGCGGTGAATCCACATGGTGCCTCTTTCCTGGTATATCATGTAGCCCAGGGTGCGGTGGGCCCAATTCCCTATCCGGGAGTCTGTGCACTCTCCTCTCGTAAAGTGCCTTGGCGCTGGCTTCTTTGGCTTTGAAGGACGACCAGCCTAGGTCCCCCTGGGTGCTGTTCTCGGGACTGCCAAGGCAATTCTTCCCGCATCCCTCTGTCTTCTCTCCAGGAATTCTTTGTTTGCGATGAGAGGACGAGTACGCCATTTTCATACGTGAGACCCGGAACGATGGCCATCTTCCATAGCCAGCGTTGCCAGACTCTTTTGTTGTGAGTTGTGATTGCGGTACTCTGAAAACCTATCCAGCGACACTAGCACGTGAACACTACCTTCCACGATTGACCGAATGCTGACTTTGACGGCATCAAAGGACTTCTCATCGACGGAAATAAAAGTAATGTAAGAACTTCAATTTTGGTGGTGTTGGCAGTGTTGGTTTCAGAGTGCCACGATTTAAAGCTTCCATCATGCTCCTTACAAACACCATCGAACTTGCTTGCTGTTCGCAAGATAATGACGTCAAGAGAGAAAACCATATGAGGGCGCCACCGAAACCTCGCCGGTATCAAGTTTGATCTTTCCCCGTCCCCGTTCCCACCGAGCATCTCACTGGCCTTCGTTTGTTTATTACTACTGCGAGCAGCAGTATTAAGTCTAACAGCCTTGGCTAGGTTTCTTATCTACAGTCTAAAGCAGTATCGCCATACCTCTAAGGCATACAGTATTACTACAGTGTTCTAGTATTACGCTGCCTAAACACGAAAAAAAAATTGGGTTGTGGGGATATTTATACCGCGTGTAGTTGGTCAGCCATTTTTACAGCTTGCAACGAGTCACTCGCTGGCCTAAACACGAACGTCTTATTTGCTTTGCTTTTATGTCTTCAAAATTACAACAAGGGTTGCGAAGTGCAGGAGAAAAGAAAAATGACGCCATGTTTTTCCTAAAGAAGATCTTACAAAAACTCTCACCCTCAAATATTTGCGACAATACTATAATTATTCCTACATTTTCCTAATCGAAAACAAATATCTTATTCAAACGTGAAAAAAAAGTCTATAGTTGAGTTGAGAAAATGTTTTATTTGTGTAACTGAGGGCGGTCTGTAGTGTTTTGTATCATATTAGAACAACATATTAATCCGCACTGACACCAACATCACCAGGCGTCGCACGCCGCACCAAGCCCCAAGTACAGTGTACCCCGAGCTTTACGATCACCTGGGCCAAATCATACAGAAGATGTAGTCAAGCGAACCATGCTCCCATTAAACTGACCATCGTTACCATGGACAAGACTTCTTGACTGGCATCAGCAGCTGTAATGAGTGGACCCGATGTCAGTTGATCACCGATGGCTCTCCATTCGAGCTCTTCGGTATTAAGCCTTCTGATCCTGGTGACAACGGCAAGCTCTATCAAGTTCGGTCACATGGGTAGGAAATACGACTTCTCCAAGGTACCAAAGACAATCCGGCTCGACGTTTTCTACGAGTCTCTCTGCCCGTACAGCATCGGTTTCATCACGACCCAGCTGTGGCCAACGTACCTGCTGGTTGGGTACCACATGGACGTTAACCTTGTTCCTTTTGGCAATGCCTTTGAAGAAGAGCGCCCGAATACAGACGAGCATCGTCGCGATGCCAATTGGCCTGAGGCTACACCCAGCTACAGCTGCCAGCATGGACCGGAAGAGTGCTTCGGCAACGTGGTTCAGGCCTGTGCCGCGCACATCTTCAACGACACCATAGTGACCCTTGCCTTCGTTACTTGCATGTCGACCGCCAATGAACCTAGCCAAGGCTGGCAAGTTGTGCGCCAACGGCGTGGTTCACAACTGGGAGAAGATAGAGAGGTGTGCTACGGGACTTAAGGGCATAGAGCTCCAGGAAAGGATGAGCAAGGCGACGTGGAGCCTGGACCCGCCGCACAGCTACGTGCCGTGGGTGTTAGTGAACGGCGCGCACACGGACGAGCAGCAGGCCATGGCGCAAGCGAATCTTCTGCAGCTCGTCTGCGATTCTGTGCCCGCGGACAAGAAACCGCCGGCCTGTTTCGATGGCGAAACGTTCAAGGCGATCCAGAGTTTAACGAAAACCATCGAAGGCAAAGATCAAAACGACATCAATGAATCCAAAGAAAATAACGAGCGTAAGGAATATGGCTACCGCTGAAAAGATATTCCCGTTTGATGTTCTATATCAAAATTTAGGGCGGTCAGTTGGGCTTGGTGCACGCTGTGTCTTGCCTTTACATCAGCGCAATCACGACTGGAGTTGAATGTAGAAGCGTAAAAGAAGCCGGACTGCCGAGTTTCTTGCCGGAGGTGTAGGTTCTTTAATATATATCCATAAAAAACCTGCTCGGAAAGATTTCCAGAAAGCAGTCATTGCCCTTTAATGTATGACATTTAGCAAAAAAAGGTTTTAATTAGAACCTAATCAGGTGCCGAATGAAGCATTTAAAAGGCGTAACCTGAGGGACGAGGGAGTAAGAATAAAATATAAGTTAATGCGCCTGACTCAAAAATCTTTCATATGAAGGCCAAAAAGCAATGAGGACAAGTCACACTATAAAACAAAAACACTTCTGAACACACAAAAGCTAAATATCGAAGCTTGTACATATTCCATAGTGAAAATACCTGATGTGAAAAAACTAAATCGGAAATTTCGCTTCCTTAATTTTATTTCTTTTTGCGTATTGCTCTCGGTGGAATTGCCGCAATTAAATTATTGGTTGCTTACAGTGTTTTCAACGTCTTGATTTTGTTTTCACTTGAGCTTCAGCAATTTTATTACCTGGCTGCTTGTAAGCAATCTTCTTCTATGGTGACGGTAGTCCTTTAAAAGGCGTACGGAAACGATACGACGTGGCCGCGAGCTCTCTAACTCTCGCTTTAAAATCGGCCAGCGAAAAGCGCAATGCCTATAACTCTCGTGACGTCAAGGGCCTTTGCACGGCCAAGGGTACTGTAACTGCGAGTGCTGCCGGTTGGTGGAGTCAACGCGTGACAATCTTAAAGCCCCTTCATGTTCCAAAAGTAGCGCAAGGTGCGTCGATGCACGAGGCACGTGCAACGTGCAGGCCTTGGGAAGATCATGGCGGCACAGCGCAGCACTGATAGCACTGAGCCAGATTTCAGACGCCATGATTAGCATGATCTTCCCAGAAGTGGCGCGCGGCACGTGTCTCGAGCATTTCCCCAACAATGAATGGCGCCACTTTTCCCAGGATAGAGGGGCTTTAGACAATCTCGCCTGGTACTAATATCTGGAGGCTGGCCCGTAACATCATTCGCGGCTATACCGAAATTTTTTCTTGATGGTGTGGAGGGAACATTGCGGAAGCACTGTGGAAGCTTTAACTGATGCAACGTAGTAAACTCGATAGCGTCCTTCGCCAAGCCCCATTCAGAACTAAGTAACTCCACGAGCGAGCCACACGGCCGCGAAGTTGAGCTCTTTCTTATCAGCCCGGGACGTCGCGGCACTTGAGCGGAGCTTTAAGGGCCGCCCACACTATACTTCGTTTCAGCTTGGGTCCAGACGCAGCCGATGCTACGAGCGCGAGCTCCGTGGCTTCTGAGCAGTCCCTGCCATTGCACGCGCGCTCGTGCAGTACAGGCGACTGTGCAGGAGCCACGACGCTCGCGCTTGTAGCATCGGCTGCGTCTGGACCCAAGCTGAAACGAAGTATAGCGAGAAAACGCGCGTGGCACGCCGATCGCGGCGAATGTCACGTGACAGCACAGGAGGCCTCGCGCACTCTTGAAGCATTCGAGCGAACGCATGATTTCACGCGCTCAACCGATTTTGCGGAACGCGTTTTCAACGCGATCGGCGCGCCGCGCGCGTTTTCTCGCTAGTGTGGGCTAGAGCCACTCTATATGGCAGCGAAGCTGCCAGAGTAGCGACACGACGCAAAATTATCTAGATGCACGACGTCAGAAGCGCCTATAGTGATCTCCATTTTGGGCCTGGGAGGTTGCCATGGCAACCGTACTGCTAGCGACGCCGGGCGGCAACCTTTATCTAGCTGATATCTCCATTCGTTCATTGAAAGGTGGTAAAAGACCTAAAAGACGCTTTGCATGGCGGTACGGCACGGGCCTCTGGAGGAGCGGTGCCTGTTTCTTCCGTGAAGTGAGACGATTTGCAGCCCGGGGAGTGTCGGGAGACGAGAGCTGCGTAGGTGCGCGGACAAGGCAAGTGGTTTTCCGCGCCGCCGGGATGGCGGCCGCTTCGTGGGATGAACGTACCGTCCTTGCACTTTCGGACATCGCTCCTATGGAACAAAATCCGATTACGCCGGCCACAACAAAACGATTGCCTCGGGACATGACTGCTGCTCGACTGCCCCATAGTAAGAGAATGTACGCTTAGCACCATACTTCAAGACCCAATCATTTATTCAAGATGAGATTATCTCACCGACTGGCGATGAGCGACCGTTGACGACGGTCTCAACATCGTTTTGTGCGATGAACAGTCGACGGGATTGAACCAAGAAGGACAGCACGGGGGTCTTCAGAGGATCGTTAACGCCATCAAAAGAGACGGACGCCGGAGATGAGGTGTTCTTGCCGACAGGCCAAGTGGTCGTTTGGAGGTTTACCGGCATGCACAAAGTCAATATTCTAATCTGGTGTAGCACGCATACCCGTGTTAAAGGGGCCTAGAAATTATTTTTTAACTTCTTCTTCCTTAGCTTTAATCCTCAACTCAAAAGAGAACAGTGGAATCAGGCGGCCGTGACATGCTAGGGCACCGGTACGATGACCCCAATCGTCCACCGTGCTTTTTAGGCACACCATAGAACTTGGCATTCGCAAGTGCACTCATGTGCACTCATTGGCCACGAACGCGAATTTAAATATTCGTCGACGAATTGATTGTTGACGAGCACATACGTCCGAGTGACGCAGTTTTCGTGTCAAATGCGTGAGCTGGGGTCGGCTGACGCCATTTTGGCTTTTGTAGGCATTGCAAAGAGGATATTTAGAACCATGCGCACATGATGATAACATCATAGCACACGGACATTAACGAGCACAAAACGGGCCCAGCTACAAAAAATAAATATTACACTCATAAAAAATAATTGTCTGTAACTTGTTAATTACAAAGACGAACACACCTCTGAGCATATAAGTTTAATAGTATCTGTTGATGCATTGTTATAGAGAAGGTCATTTCATATACGTCATTTGAGCAAACGCCAGCTTGTCACTTGAAAAAAACAAAAAAAACACTGCGATCAAGTGCAAGCTATTGCAACGAAAGCACGTTTATCAAAGTCTTCAGAGCTGTCAATTCGTAAAATCGTCGATTAGTACAAAAGGTTAAAGATCGCAGGCGCTTCCTCGCTTAAAGTTGCTGTGATTATTCGGTGACCCAGGGCTGAAACAACTTCCCCTGGGCCCTACACACAACGTATACCTTTCGTTTCGATTCTCAAAAAGTCCAACATTCAAAGGAAGCTACAAAACGCGAAAATGTTATCCTAAAAGCTATTTGATAAAATCGTCGATTAGTACAAAACGTAAAGGTCGCAGGAGCTTCCTCGCTAAAAGTTTCTGCGATTGCGCGGTTACCTGGGGCAGAAACAACTTGTCCAAGCTAGGTCCAACATGCGACGCATACAATTCGCATCAACTCTCAGACATTCCAACGTTCAAACAAGGCTAGGAGTATGCGAAAATTGCATGAAAAAAGTCTTATCGGTCCTTGAACACATCCGGGAATCCGAGCACCGCGACGGCGATATGACTGATGCTGTCGCACAGGTGCTAATATCCAGAGCGATCTTGCACAGAAAAGGTATAAAGTCTCATTCTTTCATATCTTCACGTTATACCTGTGTCAGAGAGCACGAAGAAGTCCGAAATCGTCGGCAAGCAGCGGCACATTACGACTACCGCGCACCGAACAAACTCGTATCCACCAGCTCTGGGCGCTGCCATCTTACCGGTGACATCACGGCTCTTGCGAGGTCACGTGACGAGCAGTCACTCGGTTGCTAAGGAAACCGAGCCAGCTCAGCTCGTTGCTATGGTACCGCGTGTGACCAATCACGGTGAGAGGCGGCACAGGGAAAAGCGTGGCGCTACTCTGGCAGCTACGCTGCCATATCGAGTGGCTCTAGTGGGCGGCCCTTACAGACCGCAACATGGCGCAATCTAGAAATCTGTTAATTAGTTTTAAAATTTGTTTTTTTTTTATTTTTCTGCCGGCAGCCTAGAAACACTAGTCTAGACTAGTGTTTACGGGCTGCCGGCACAACATATTAAGTTGCTTAGATGTGGTTACGGAAACGTAATATCTGCACTTATTTCTTTGCTTAGGTGTGGTCTAAGTGCAAATATTACGTTTCTGTAACACTTTATAGGGGTCATGAAACAATATCGGGTTAGGAACGTTCATGACTTTGCAGACGCGTACTGGTCCTAGTCAGGCCTAAGTATACTTGCATAGACCGCCATTGATTCAGAAGAATCTTTGTCGAGGTGATAATGCGAGGATAAACGGACTATTTTTCAGTCTTGCCTTCGCAAAGCTTAATGACGTAATTGTGGGGATCGAAACCCCCGCCTAATGACAGTCGAGCGCGGCTCATAGACTGGACACGAGAACTGTGTTGAATTTAGGGGAAGCGTGCTCTTGTTTATATATAATAGGGTTCACGAGAACTAAGAGGTGTGCCGATCGCATCGGCATCTCCATACGACATCATGAAAAATCGCGCACAAATAGACAATGACAAACGAGAAACAAAAGCAAATTGTTGTGTCCATGTTTATACAGCCGAAAGTCAGTCTGCCTTAATGGGCGTCTGGTGTCTCAGCTGCAGATCAGCAATTTAGCCAGTGTGGTACAACCGCTAACCTGGGGTGTCAAAGTGAGTGTCAAAGTGAGCGTAAGTAAATAAGTTTCAAACAAAACGTAGTTCTACTTTTCACCCCATCAGCCATGCCGATTGAATCTCGAGGCGAACAGACACCAGGCCACGTGGCCGCTTCTTCTGGCTCCGAGTTGAGGGGATGAACGATGCTGATATTTCTCGTATTTTCTTGGCAACTGCCATGGCCTAGAAAGAAAAAAACTAAGGCAGGTTTATTCAGTTATTAACGTTAGGGAGTGATTCTAAGAAGTATTTAGCGAAAGTAGAAAGATCGTTTCATGGCTCCTTCGAACATCACATAAGTACATTGCAACGAAACAATTTAAATAAAATAAAGCATTTAAGTACAAGCATTTTGTGCCTCAATATTTCTGATTCTGCTTTACTGAATAGTCCTTTATTTCGTGTTTTTCTAATAAAATTTACTTGTCTTACACTTTTTCTACAACAAAGCGCACTTAGTGATGGGCTGGACCTCTAAATGTGTAGATTTGCTACAAATACAAAACAAAAACGGTATCATGACATTTTTAAAGTATGAAATTATCAGCCAGCCATGGTTATTTGTATTCTTCAACCTAGCTTGTTTTTCGGCATCAGAATTAGGCACACCTTTAAAAGGCGGAGACGAACAAACACCCATGATACTGCACTTTATCGTGCGGAGGAACACGTCAGTAAATTGAAATCAGGTGAGTGCTTAGGCCTAGCGTCCCTACGACATTGAGGCACTCAGTTTGGGCGCTTCCTCTGCGCTATTGAATGAGTTGAATGTAAAAAAAGGCTCGAAATAAGGACTGAATGAACATGGCTGATTTTCTTCAATGCCTAATATTTTGAAGGTCTTTATGAAGAGCATGTATTTCTGGTCCTACGGCGACCGTATTTTTTCCTGGAGCATGGGCCTCAACTGTCAGACTGACCAAGTTTTTTATAGTCCAAGAGAAACTGACATCGCGGTGAATCAACCATGGAATCAACCGCACGTGAACACCTTAAACTTTAAGTTTTTTTTTTTCTTTTTAGTTTAGCGGTGTTACTGTCTTCTTACTTTTGATTTTTACTTTTTTCTAAATTAACCGCAAAAGTAAACCAGGCTGTCTATGCCAGGAGGATCATTTCTGCTTACGAGAGCTTCTGGCACTTACCCAAAAGGGGATCTAAAGCAAAAATAGAAGAAGAAAAAGAACTTCAGAAAGCGACAGCTGGGTTGCTGTTTCAGGCTCTCTGTCCCACGGCGTTTTGACGTCCCGAGATGCACGCTCGTTTTCGGTGAAAGTCATCGGTGTTATTCAGATGTCCTGCTACCGGAAAAATCACCGTGCTGAAGGATCCCCGTCATTGCAAAGATTGGCTACCAAGGTCTGATGGTTCCTGCTTAGCTTGGTGTCTCTGGAGGATAGCTTTTCAAACTCCTGGATAGCATCATGGGTAAGTCGCCTAATTGAGACGCCCGGTTTGAATCGTAGGAACTATAGAGTCATTGAGCAAGCTACGCTAAACGTAGCTTATTTGGAGCTTCTAGTTGGGACCATTGAGGATCGGTTCCTGGGGTTATTATTGCTTATTGCCAGCTTTGAAGTATAGGTACAGTGTAGTATAGGTGGCATTCACTGGACGCCATATTTGAAGTGACTGCTTCCAGCGCATGCTCGGGATGAGTTCTTAGTTATTATCTGCCAAAGAAGACAATTTTGATGGTGTGCGATGTCGCTTAGAAG
Organism: Ixodes ricinus; assembly: GCA_037355805.1. NCBI lineage: Eukaryota > Metazoa > Arthropoda > Arachnida > Ixodida > Ixodidae > Ixodes > Ixodes ricinus. Next base: position 33,259 of record JAZHYW010011184.1, on the reverse strand, counting down.
CGTTTTCGCAGCCTTCCGTCACCACGTGCTCAGCTTCAGCGAGCTCAGCTATGGCCGCCAGGGAAAACATCTTATAAATCTGATGATCTAATACCCTTAAACAACCGGAACGAATAAACACGAAAAACGGGACAAAAACTGCGTCAGTTTTGTCCCATTTTCGTGTTTATTCTTTCCGTTTGTTTAAAGGAATTTACAAACACGCTGGTTTTTAACGTTAATCTAATGTCCCAGTTACACTAGCGCTCTTAGCTATCATTATTCCAATGGCAGTTGACTCAATCGCGATCGACCGGAGTTACACGGCGACGCCAACTCTCATCGATCGAGACACTAACGATCATTTTGTTCAACTGAGCTGGCCTACCTCGGTTATACTAAAGGGGCTTTAGGTTATACTACCTCAGAAAAGATGACAAGCGCGAGCTCTTTGCTCGATGGCATATCTCGGCGGCACAACCTCCCGTGCATTAAGGGCAGCTGCCAACGCTTCGACCTCGCGCATCTAGTATTCGCTGCTCTGCAACATAAGGTGAAACTGAGGGGCTATGTTGCGTTTTGGACTCCCAGGAGACTAGGAAGAGGGAAGTGACGTAGGTGTGAATGAACGTATCTCGCATCGCGAAGCTCACCGTCATCAGCGACTCCACCAATCAACATCCAAAGAGCGTTGTTGACGTCACTTCCTCTTCCTAGTCTCCTGGGAGTCCAAAAGCGACACATAGCCCCGTGCACTAAATAAGCTACGCTTCAAAGTAACGACACTTGCCCATATTGTGTCTTAAAATCATGGTTCGCAGTTATCTGAAGCTTTATCTGAAATAACAGGAAACACTTTTCCGCCATCCAGAAATGTTTAAACAGTTCGCGACAGAGTAAAGCAATATTACATGAGCTTCCTAACACTGAGCCTGTAAGTAAGCGTTGAAATGTATTTAAAACCTATTGGGAGAGGGGAGGGAAGAAAAAGGAAAACCGGAACAGTGTGTCCTCTCCCTTTAATGGGGGCCTGCCACTCCCGGTTTGAGCAAGAAAAAAAAAAGAGAGAAAAAGGAAGAAAGGAAAGAAGGTTCGAACAAGACACACACAGATCAAAAGATGTTCAGTGGTGTCTAGTCCAGCACTGTCATGTCTGCCGCCTCAATGGCAGGTCGTACAGTCACAGGCCTTGCGCCAAGCCGGGCCCGCCGTACTGGAAACTGGAAAGAACACCAAGCACTCAAGTCGGTCAGCCAGACTGGTGTATTCCAAGAATGTCAGGAGCGGCGCGAATGTTTTCGTAGCAATGCCCCTGGGACCTGGCGGGAAAAGCAGGTGCGAAAGGCTCTGCCTTGCCGCGCCTATTTGACGAAGTTCAAGGTGGAGCCTAGAACGCTGAGCGTCGAAGATTGGGCAGTCACAAGGACGATGTTCTATATCCTCGGGAACTTGGCATGTCTGACACGTGGGCTGTCCACTCATTTGCTCCGGTAAAGCCAAGAGGCCGTAAAAGCTGAGCGAGTTCTGAGTCGGTGAAGAGGGGCTGCTTCTGAGAGTGCGAGATTGGTGGGAACCGGTGGTGGTGGGGTTCCTCCGGCTACGCCTGGATCTGGGTGTCTTTTTTGCGTCTCAAGTGCAATGAGAAGCCTGGCCTCGTTGATCTTCGGAACGTGGAGAGTGCTGCTGGTTAGTTCATGGGCCTGAGCTGCGATTCGGTCGGCCCTTTCGTTGCCGTCGATCCCACAGTGAGATGGCAGCCACTGGAATGCTATGGTCCAGCTTCTTTTCAAAGGATTTGACTTTGAAAGCGATGACGCGGGCGATTGGAGGTGCGTCTTCCAGATTGCTGAGAATTTGTAGAGCCACTCTGGAATCTGTAAGCAAAGCCGCCCTTTCTGGGCTCTGAGGGTCGTGGAGGGTATCGAGAGCAAGTTCTAGTGCTTTTAGTTCTGCGATGATGGATGATGTGAGGAAGTTGAGGCGACCGGTCTTGATAATGGCGAGTTTAGGGATAATTACAGCAGCTGTCGAGGATTTCTTTTGATGGCAGACTGAGCCATCGGTGAACACTTTTATCCAGCCGCCGAAAAAGCTGTCGACGTGTTCTTCCGCAAGATTACGGGAAACCACATCCGAAACAAACTTTCTGCTGCGTAGTTGAGGAATTTCTTCCGATATATTGAGAGACACAGTGGTATGAGGGGGTGGTGGGGGACGGTATTCATCCAGTGTACCGACAGACTCCTTAAACTTTGCATAGATTTTTCCCAGGCGGGAATTGGGGCCTCTATCCAGGTGTTGCAAGAGGTTGGAGGTAGATCTTGTGAGCGTCTGCCCGGCGAGATGTCGTTGTGCCTGACGGAACGCTAGATTGGCTATCGTGTTTTGTCTAGCTTCGTCCAAAGTAGAGGCATTCGGTGTGGACGGGGGAAGATCGAGGCAGATTCTGAGGGCTTTCCTTTGAATAATCTCCATCTTCGTGGCCTGAGTGTCTCGTACGAGCACAAGTGGGAGCGCATAAAGTAACCTGGATTGAATCAGTCCCCTATACAGTTGCAGAGTCATAGATTGCGAGGTTCCCCGTGTTTGCCCTCAAATCCTGCGAAGTACGTTGAGGTGCAGGGCGCACCGAGACATTGTTTGTTTTACGGCTGGACGCCAGGAAAGGCAATAATCAATAAGCAGTCCTATGTACACATCGCGACACTGTTAGCGCGAACACGACATCGGCGCATTTTCGTATTTTACTTCTAAATAGTATTAGCGCGCACGAACATTTATCGCTTACATTATAGAACTAAATGAGCTCTTTCCGTAGCAAAAATAACTTGGATGACATCCCTTGGTTTCAAAGAGAAAAACTGAAAACATTGTTGATCGCTTGTTCGCGCTAACAGTGTCGCGTTCTGTACATATGGTTGCGCAGCCCTGTTATGGGAGTACCGTTTACAGAGTACGTGAAAGAGCTGGCCTTAAAGCCACCTGGATGGTGAGCAAGTGACGCGGTTTTTGATGGCGAGATACTTAAACCCAGTCGAGTGATTTCCTTCGAAATACCGTCTAGAGTAAGTTGTAAACGACGTTGCATTTTAACATGCATGGCTGTTGGTAACGTGGCCCAAAGGGCCACATCATCCGCGTATATTTGAATTCTGGGAGAGTGGTCATCACGGGCGAGAGTTCGGGGAAGAGCGGCCATCGCAACGTTAAAGAGAAGCGGGCTCAGTACGCTTCTTTGAAGAACTCCTTGAGTGATGTGTCTGATCGTGCTGCGATCGTTTTCAATGCGAACTGTCATGGTCCGGCCAGTGAGGAAGGCCTTGATAAATGCCAAGGTACGTCCCGTGACGCCGAAGACTTGAAGCTGGTTGATTGCAGTAGCGTGAGGAATCGCATCAAATGCTTTGGTAATATCACGGAAAATGATGGCGCAACCGTGATTAGCTTGTTTGGCTTCATCCAACGCTGAGACTAGATCTCAAATAGCATCTGCTGTGCAACTTCGACGGCAGAAACCAACGGAACCAACACTGAATCTAATGCTGAGGAAGTCTCACTTTTGAATCATGACGATCGGCAGTTGCGTCTGTTCTGCATACGCACTAAAATGGGGGCGGTCACAACAATGTCGGGGAACAGACAGAGTGCCGATACTCTAAGCTCACACAACATGAGAAGCAATGCAAGGCGTACCTACTTTGTTAGGCCATTAAGGCTGAACTCCATGGGACGAATATGCTGCGAATAACCGACGAATTTTGCCCGGCGGCTTTTGCTCTCCGCGTGGAATCAACACAGTGGCTGCTACGTCGCGCGCAAAACGAGCGTGCCGTCGGGCGGCGTTCGCCAGTTATTCGTCACATAATTCGCTCCATGGAGTTCAGCCTTTAGGCGTCACGTTCTGCGCTGCGGCCCCGTCGTTGCTGTCGTTTTTGTTGCTGGGAACACGCCCAACGTAACTTCCCTAACTTTACTTCATTGGCCATCGCGTCGACCGACGGCAACATGCGGTCACGAAAGTCACAAGACACGAGCAGAAATCGCCAAAGGACGTGTTTTCCCACTATACTCTGTTTCACCTTATGATGTACCGCAGGAAAGGCTACAAGCGCGAGCTCCTTGCTCTGGGGCACATCTCGGCGGCACAACCTCTCGTGACTTAAGAGCGGCTGCCAACGCTATGAGCTCGCGCGCTTGTAGCCTTCGCTGCGGTACAACATAAAGTGAAACAAAGTATAGGTGCCGTTCGTTTTTCTGGGGTCCCGAATAGCTGTAATGCCCTAGTCTCACTAGAGTGGCAAACAGAAAAAAACCGACACGGACCAAGCCTTAAGCACATGTGGCATGCACGCGAAGGTTATATTTAGCAGGCTTGCAATCACTAGTGCTTACTCCACAGGCATTGAGAGACCGCATGCAAGCCTGCCAGAGGGGCATTCGCGTGCATGCCGCATGTGCTTGAGGCTCGTCGGTGTCGCTTGGTTTTGTTTTACAGCAGGAGCTGTTAGTGGCCCGTCCCCGGGTTTCGCGACGGCGTGGGGCGTAAACGAAACAGTGTCCCCGCTAAATTGATCGGAAGAACTTACGTCACGTGACCTACGCAGCAATTCAGGTTCCCCGCTACATTTAGCGGAACAATTTACGTCATGTGGTCTATGCACCAGTTTAGTTTTCCCGCAAAATTGTGCGGAAAAATTGGCGTCACGTGACTTATGCATCAATTCAGTTTCCCCGCTAAATTTGGCAGGAAAATCGATGTCACATGACCTGACGTCACAGGACCTACAGACAAATTCAGGATCCCCGCTAAATTTAGCGGAAACATTGACGTTACGTGGCCTATGCACCAATTCAGTTTCCCGCTAAACTTGGCTGGAACATTGATGTCACGTGACCTAACGTCACGGGACCTACAAACAAATTCTGGTTTCCGCTAAATTTTTTGGAAAAATTGACGTCAGGTGACCTATGCACCGATTCCGTTTCCTCGCTAGAACTGGAGGGGAAACACGTCACGACCTTGCTGCCGCTGTCTAAACGCATCACGTCGGTGGATCTTCGCTTGATTTTTTCGTGGACTCGGGACACGAAAAATAAAGTGAAAGAAGCTGGCAATCCCGTTTACTCTAAGTGCGCCGCGCTCTGTATTCATGACGTTGACAGCGAGTGCTTTGGAATGTACCTCCAGACGACAAATGGACCCAGATCATATTCGTGGTCGCCATCACCACTGCGACTCTGGTGTACAACCACCAGCGGAAGACCATATACTACTACGAGCCTCCGGCTGAAGAAAGAATACCCTGTGCGACCATACCGTCAAGTAAGGTTTCGCTGATGCAATTCTCAATCCGCGTTCGCAAACACCGCTCACCGTCTACAACGTACGTACATTCTAAGAAATCTGGACCGTTTACTTTCCCGCAAAGCACTCGGAAGAGTCAATAGGGAGTTTTCGTAGACCGCGTTGCCCCCTCCGCTAAGCGTTCCGCAATGAAAAAGTTGCTACTGCGCCTGCGCGCCGACAGCCTTGGCTGTAGAGTTCCCGGTATCGTAACGGATTGCGGAGGGCCTTGCGGGACGGCGAAAACGATCTACGAAAACTCCCTATTGGCTGCCATGTACGGAGGGATGTCGGTGAATGACGAGGCTGATAATATGTTTAGACATAAATTAAATTTGCGCTCTGGCAAAGAGCATGCTGAATCGTCATGCTGAGTGCCACAGCATTGACAGATTTTTTGGGTATAAACATATCAGCCTCGTCCTATTCGCCAAGATTTCTCCGTAGATAGCAGCAATTGGCTCGCACAATTGTTTTGCGAGAAAATGGTGTATTTGGATTTCTTCAACTGCAGGAATCAAGTACTTGACGAGAAGACCACGACCTTATACCTAACATGAACACGACGTTGGCATTTTCTGCGCGTGCTTTACTAGGTCAGGGTAATAACAAACTTCAAAATGTTCCTCTCTAAGCTTGTGCTCCGAATGAGGAGATTTCACCGCAACAGTAGTTCTGGTGACACCGTTTCAACTCGGAGCGACAATTATCGCCTAACACCCGTGAATCACTTGTTCCCGCTAACGGTGTCGCGCCTACTGAAAATTATTTATGTCTTGCCACACGAGATGGCGTGGTTCGCTCGATGTTATAGATATTTTTCGAATAATACAAGATTAGTGCGCTGTTTCGAATTTGAGGCAAATTCTTTACTGGCGCAACGAGATAAACAAAACAAAAATAATGTCGATTCATTGTGATTCGTGAAGCAAGAAATGAGAATACATTGGATCATGTCCCGTATTACTTAAAAGTATTATTGCTCTCAGTGTTTTATAAGTAATCCATGAGTACGACGTACGCACAGTATTTCATACTACACAACGCAGGATGTCTCAAAATCTTAAAATTTTAACTTTCTCTGTGGAATTTGACATTTAGCTTTTCTTCATAGAAAGACAAGTTAACAATGCCTCAAAATAAATCTTTTTTTTTTTTCACATGGATTACGAGCTATTTTTTTATTTCACAATTGCATCTAAAAAGAAAAATACTTCCTTCGCATTTTGGATTATAACACTTTTTTAGAGCGCAGCTCTTAGGCGCCCGTTTCCCGCTTGAGCGTCGTCGGCGTCGTCGTCGCCGTCGCAGTCTCCGTCGGCGTAACCGCGCAGTGCATTATGGGTAAATTTCCTGCTAATTTTAGCGGAAAATTTTCCCGCTAAATTTAGCGGAAAATTTTCCCTCTAAATATAGCGGGAAAATTTCCCGCTAAATTTAGCGGAAAAATATATCCGCTAAGTTTAGCGGAAGAAGTTGTCCCTGCTAAATTTAGCGGAAAAATTTTCGCGACAAATTTAGCAAAAAATTTTCATCGCCAAATTTAGCGGAAAAGTTCTCACTAGAATTTAGCTGAAATTTTTTCCCGCTAAATTTAGCTTAAAATTTCCCCGCTAAATTTAGCGGAAAATTTTCCCTAAATGGGAGGTGAGCAGGAGAGGCGGAGGGGCATGCCCTCCTCTCCGTACCTTCCCTTCCTCCTCAAGAGCTGCGCTCTAATTTGGCGTTACAGGGGATTGTAAACGTCTTTCATTTTTTTTTCACATATTCCTCTTACAATAAATTTCTCATGTCACATGCCTCATAGAGTTTTACTAAACTTTTATTTATTATCTATAGGCTTATATGACCTATAGCCTATATATAACCTATAGGCAGCTGTTACAAGAAAATTGTTCTTCTTGCATGCTTCCTTTATCACTTTGGCATTTTTTTTACAAAGAAGGCATACGCGTGAGGTCCTAACTAGATATGGAACAGCGTCTCAACCCATGCGAAGGAAAAGGTCAGTGGTCGTACACAGTGATCAAGTTCCGCACAAGGCCCATGGTCGATAGGTACAAAAACATAAAGCCTGCTGAACGCGCGCTGAAACGCGAGAGTTCAAGCATTTGCATTCGAGTGAGCGTATCTCGTAATATCCGAATGCCTTTTCACATGGCGGGTTTTTGTTTCTCTCAGAAGAAATCGTTTCAGGAAAGTTGCAAAGGCATCGCCATCCCCACTATTTTTACCATCCTTATCAACATTGTAATTAGTCAATGATGAAAAAGTTAGTGCAGTTTCTCACGACATTTTTTTTAGAAAAATCCTCCGTGTATGACGCCCATAAGGACTGAGGTTCATCTACTTCCACCGGCTCGCCTTCGAATCAAGCCTCCGTAGTATTTAACGAACATCTGGATTAATTGATTGCGTTGTTTTTCTTCTAACACCTATGTACTTTATTATTTTGTGTTTTTGTTAATATTTTACAATTGCGCATATTCATGTTTCCTTTGCTGCAGGGGTGAGGCAGAGTCTAGACGATAGGCATCATGTTGATCTTTTTGCTGTGACTTTAACTGCAGTGATGGACATGTAAAGAGGACTGCGAGAGCGCTCTCTGTCTCTGGCGGGAACTCGGAGGGCCATCTGCCGAAGTGCTTCCAGCCCAAGGACGCGTACGGCTACTCTATCAGCGCCCTCGATTCGCCCATTAACGCCACCCACGTGGCCTTCAACCTCCAGCCACGAGAAGACCTCCTACAGCCCGTTCCCAGAGAGCGCCATCGACGTGGTCAGATTCCAACTCATCAAGTACAACGACTATATCGTCCGCTTCAAGGTGGCCACACTCCCGATTTTGACGTAGAGACATAGTACGTTGCGTTAAAATACATCTCTGGCTGGTGCGTCCACCGCGTCCATAAACATGGTCCCTAGATTTCCGCCTGATGACCTCAAAGTGTCATCCTGTCGCCTCCGCGATCCCTGTAATGCCACAGCGGCGGAGATTAATGCGGCAGACGCCTCTTCTGCTGCAGGTTGCAATCCAGCTTAACGGTTCAGGGGAGCTTCGGCAGTTAGGGAGTTGGGACACCGCGGAGACCTCTACACTTGTGTTTGCTCGCACCTTCGCTGGAGCCTCTGCTACCAAACGTCAGTTTCCCGACTTCCGACAGCGTGACATGCCGATTGCCGCGACATCGTTTGTTGTCACTCCAAGATCGCTTTAGCTGCACGGGTGATATAGGATGCGAAACACGCCGGTCGAAGACGCGTTCCAAGCACTGTATAGTAAAGACCCATTAGGGTCAGCTTGCCCGAAATGAAATTAGCTGGCCTTATCTAAGAGTGTGTCAAAGAAGTCACTGTCAAGAATGCGGCAGAAGCGAGCGTCCCGGCCTTGTCTTTGCACTGCCTCTTCTTTAGAGCGCAGCTCAGCCCCCGTTTCAGGCTTGAGCGGCGTCGCCGTCGGCGTCGGCGTAACCTCGCGCGTTGTATTATGGGAATAATGCAAGCAGGCGTAACCGCGTATTGTATTATTGGAAAGTTTCCTCGCTAAATTTAGCCAAAACAATTCCCGTTAATTTTAGCGGAAACATTTTCCCCCACATCTGTCGAAAAAAGTTTGCCTGTAGAATTTTGCGGAAAAATTTCCCCGCGAAATTTAACAAAATATTTCCCCGCGAAATTTAACAAAATATTTCCCCGCGAAATTTAACGAAATATTTCCGCTAAGTATAGCGAAACTTTACCGCTAAATGGGAGGGGATCAGGAGAGAAGGGTACACCCTCCATACCCTTTCCTCCTCCTCCTCCGTACCCTCCCTCCTCCTCCTCAAGAGCTGCGCTCCAATTCGGCATTACAGAGAATTGTAAGCGTCTTTCATATTTTGTTTATTTTTATCGTGAAACGTTCTTTGGCTAGTTGCCCCGCATTTCGTGAAGCCATGGCCTGTGACGTCCCACAATGCAACGCGCGCAGCGTTGCATTATGGGGCGTCACAGGCCTACACACCCATTCAGTTTCTCCCGTAAATTTAGTGTGAAAGCTGAATTGGTGTATACATCACGTGACATCAGGTCACATGACGTCGATTTTCTCGCAAAATTTAGCGCGAAAATTAACGTCCCGTGACCTAGACACCAATTCAGTTTCCCCGCTAAATTTAGTGGGAAAATTGACGTCACGTGACCCGGTGTAAAGTGATGCTAGAACGTCTCACGGGTGCAACATTGCCCAGCAGTGTGCCTTTCGGTTTTTAGACTGTCTTAGATAAGACAGGTTGATGCCATTTCGAGCATACCGGTCGGAGAGGTAGTCATACCTGCAGTTCGTGCGCAGTGATATTGTGCAGCGTTTCTTACGAATAACGACAACTACACCCATTGACAACTTAAGGAACACAGGGCGAGGTGAGTCACGAGCATACAATTATCTCTGCGCCGCCAATGAAATTGTGGCATTAGGTGATAAGAACGCCGAAGATCAAATTACGAAGCAAGAAACATGAGAAACCACGCCCCAGGTTTCTTAACCTTTGAGGGACTATAGGGTGGTGGTTAAAGGCCCATTCACACACTTGCAACCGAGTAGGGCCGGCTGAGACGAGACCGGTTTTTAAGCCTTTTGCGACGGCATAGGAGCGGGTGCACTGGAGCGGAGCAGGTCCTAAGTTGTCGCAAGAGGCTTAAGAACCGGTCTTGTCTCAGCCGGTCCTACTCGATTGCAAGTGTGTGAATGGGCCTTAAGACGTACTTTAGTAGAACCCCGCTTTCAAGTTAAGATAGAGTCGTGCTGCACCTTTCATGGCCATAACCAGCGCTAAGGTGTGCTACATCAGGTGGGTCTTCTTTGCACCCCAGCAACCTAAGTTACTGAGCCTGTTTCGACGCACCCTGTGACGAGGCTGAAATTGATAGATGTCAATCATTGCAGAAAAAAAAAACGTTTAGAGTCACTCACAACGTAAGAAACAATTAAGACACTCAAAACTCGCCAAGCATTGCGTTTTTTGTTGTCAATGACTAGCAGTACCAGTGGTAAAGCTCTCGTTACAAACTTAAAAGTTGACCTCTTGTGATATTTTGCTATCTGGTGATTTTGATGTATCCTCGGTGATATATTGTTTCTTTGCCTTCTGGCTGTTCTTAATAGTTTCATTATTGTTACCTTCAGCATGAAAACAAATGAATCTTAGGGATTTATAAATTTAAAAAAAGCAAGGATGAGCAAAGCAAGGACGGTTATTATGAGATAAATTTAAAACGTGAAATGTCCCAGTGTCTCTCTCTAACCCCAAACTCACAAATCCTTTCCCCTCCTGATGGATTGCAGCTAAGTAGCGCCACCGAATCTCGATACGAGGTTCCGGTCCAGGAGACTTTCGATCTGCTGAGGAGACCCCAAAACATCAGCGACCCGAAATACGTCTTCGAGACGGGTCTCACACCCAGCGGTTACTTCAAGTTCACCATTCGACGGAAGGACACGCACACAAACTTGTACGTTCGCACCAGTGCGATGGGGGAATGTCGGCCCCTCGTACAGCTGCTTCTTTGTACGCGAACAATTATTTGTTCTAGAACAGACGGCGGGAAGGTGGCTTTTCATGTGTTAGGCTGAACGATGACTTCGCAGATCTAGAGTAGAATCTATATAGAGCCAGAAATGTACGCGTTGCTGAAATAGAATTACTAAGTTCTGATACTCGTTAATAGACCAGTAAAGCGCTTGGCCGCGCGCAGATATAGTGACTCTAGCGATTACCCGGTCAATAAAATGGCGGAGCCATTATGTTATTGAAGGCTAGAATAACTCTACATGCTGACTGCATACGTCAGAGTAACTCCATGCGCTCCTCAAGCGAGTTATATGCGGTTACTCAAGCGAGGCCATGCGCTGCGCTGGTCCATTTGGTTTCGTTGAGCACTCTACATTAGTCGTTACTGCGATTCAAAAGGAACGCATTACGTCAGTATGTAAGCAATGCGTTATTTTCACGTTACTGTGAATGTGTCATATTATGAGGCAGTAGCCGCTTCCAATATTTCTCGTAGTTAATCATTTCTTTACCTTAACGCGTTCCTTCAGGGTTAACTGTGGCTATACTGACATGGCTTGTGCACATCTTTGTACTGTCATCTTGCGTTGTCTCCTCTGGCAAATTACAGGCGCAAGGGGGGAGGGGGGAGGACTAGCTTAGGTACTAGTCCTGTTGTGAACGTTACCCTCCAGAAGTAACTAAGTACCGTTACCCGTTACTTCACTCAAAAAGTAACGAAACGTCGTTATTTTTGCCTTCTCTTAAAAAGTAATTAAATCGTTACTTTGTTAACGAAAACAAATAACTGGGTAAAAATAACGCATTACTTGTAACGCGTTATATACAAGTATGTCTATAATGGACAGCAATACATCGAAGACATTGATAAACACGAAAGGATGTCACTAGGTCACCCAAGTTTCGAAACTGTCCATTGACACTGCATCCAAGCGCATATTTCCTCTCTCCCGAAGGCTATAGCCTCCCGTTTAGTCTCCCGTAAAGTCCCTTGACAAAAATCACGCTTGACGTTTCCGCAAACCATTGTTCTTGGAACGCGCAATACAATGTGCCACAAGCGAGTGCTCCACCGCCATTTGCTTCCAGGCTGCTCATTTTGGTGCAGTGCCGCCATTTGCTTTCAATGGCTGCGCCAGGAATGCGCCTCGTGCAGTGGTGCATTTGACCATAGCCTCCTTCATTTTAGAAAGTCTCTCAAATCGCGAAAGAACGTGGCCGCTGTAAAGGGAAAGGAGATCAGAGAGGGCGCGCGCAGGGGCTCTCTCGGGCAGCGCCAAACAATGCCCCAGCGGTAAAATGCAAAAACACAAAAGCGCTCCTTTTTTTCTTTTTTTTTTTTCTGGAAAGGTGATTTTGCGTTGACCTTCTTCTATTCCGCTCCTTTCACGTTTCTCAGCGCCTCGGTAGCCTTCTCTCTTTTTCTCCGTTGCAGCTTGTTGTTTCGCGGAGAGGCCACCACGCGTATTGTTGGCGCTGGGTGAAGGGTTATCCCAGAAGTGGCTCTGCGCTACCATATGGGTAAACCTTGGGCGCTGCTCCTCGCCTTTTTCTTGCTGTTGCGAGCTCGAGTGCGTCGTTGTGGAATTGGCAGGCCTTCGAGAATAAAGGAGGCTATGATTTTACGCTACTTCACAAACGCATCAAGAGGCTTTAGTCTCCAGTCGTTCGAAGCGCCACGGGTTTGGAGACAGCTGTTATGGTAACCATAGTCTGTTGCAGGCTAAGAGTGCAGGACAAGCTCCTCTCACAAGGCTCTCCACTCTTTTCACTTTAGCAGAGCCAACATGGGAGAGCAGGGGGGGGGGGGGGGGACTGGTCTCGTTTTCAGCGTTCGCGCTGCTGAAGTGAGAAGAGTGAAGGGATTTGTGAGAGGAGCTTACGCTGCACTTTGAACCTGCAATAGACTATAGTGAATCCGTAACGTTGATTTATTCTATAAAATAAATAGGCTTGAAGCACAGCGTCTAAATGGCGCTTCACCGTTGCCGCTCACAAAGAATATGGGTTTTGAAGCACTGCTTCTAGATGGCGCTTCAAACGACAAGTGACTTTCCGGCCTTGTGAGGGAGAGACGGGGAGGGGTTTGTTACTCAGCGGGACTTCTGAGCTTATTCATTATTAGTGATAGCTTAAGAAACCCAAGATCCGGTTCATTATGTTGACAGCGCGACACTTTCCGCAAACAAGCCGCCACCGGTTTTGGCTGTCCTTTTTATTATTATTTAATGGCTGTTAACGACGCAGGATCGACACCGGCATCGGAGGCCTAATCATGACGAACCAGTTCCTTCAGTTCGCAACGTACCTGCCTTCGACGAATGTTTACGGATTCGGCGAACACGCTCACGATACACTGCGTCACCACTTCAGATTCAATACGGTCGCCATGTTCGCCCGCGACGAATCGCCTAAAGTAAGGGCATGGAGTTTCGAATTCTTTCGCTCAGCAGATTAACTTCGCTCGATCAATGCACAGACGACGCTTCGAGTTGATGGAACCAATCACACAGCGTCAAAAACGCGCAAACACGGTGCTTGTCATGTTCCTGCGCGTGTTCCATCATCGCTGAACCAACCAATGACTTGCACTTTTGACGCTTTTTAATAAGTCCCATCAGCTCGTAGAGTCGGCTGCATTAGGACTATAAGGTGAAGCGAACTATATAACACCAGTGAAGCATTTTAACATTCATTTTATGGTATAAAAAAAAGTCAAGGTTTTGGTTTTGAAGGTTTGCGTTCTTTCTCGTGTACAAAAAAAAAAATCAAAACTGGTTTTTTTGGCAACCTCAAAGTTGGAGACATAATTAATCAAACTTAGTGAAGAATTGTTCGTCTGAACATTGTGAAGCAGATTGGGCAGCACATGTTGTACCTACTTTAAACTAGCAAATAAAATAAAACTATTCTGAAACCTTTTTTGTGTACATTGGAGGCACGACACTGAGGTCTGTAAATGTGGACATCTTTCTTGGTAATCGTATTGGAATCATTCATACTCAATTTTTTTCGCCAAGGAGTCTGCCAACTTATACGGCGTCCACCCGTTCTACCTGTGCATCGAAGAAGGAGGCAAAGCACACGGACTCTTCATGCTCAACAGCAACGCCATGGGTTCGTTGACGTCCTCGCACTCGAGATATCGCCATACCAGTAAATGCGCAACAGCGTTGTGTTGTCCCTGATGACAAAACCTTACCTGCCACAATAACGGCTCCGGGTGATTGTTTGGGTTGCTTGAACTTGCATTCAGGTGTGTGTGTGTGTGTGTGTGTGTGTGTGTGTGTGTGTGTGTGTGTGTGTGTGTGTGTGTGTGTCTGTGTGTGTGTGTGTGTGTGTGTGTGTGTGTGTGCGTGTGTGTGCGTGCGTGTGTGTGTGCGTGTGTGTGCGTGCGTGCGTGCGTGCGTGTGTGTGTGCTGTGCGTGCGTGCGTGCGTGCGTGCGTGCGTGTGTGTGTGTGTGTGTGTGTGTGTGTGTGTGTCGTGTGTGTGTGTGTGTGTGTGTGTTTGTTTGTTTGTGTGTGTGTGATTAAGTTAAACTCCCCGGTAAATCAGCAGTATGCACAAAGCGCCCCTGGAAGTCGGACGGGCATTGAAGAGGTGACAAATAACTTCGAACGAATTACGGACTTTGCTCGTGTCATGTGACCACGTTGTCACGTGACGTCACGCACACTTTTTTACTTTAGCGGATATATATTTTAATGGTGTTACGCAACAGTCTGCCATCACGTGACATCTTGACGTAACATGGTGACGTCACGACATGTGATAAAATTACGTAGCGTGACGTCATGACGTCAAATGGCACTATGACGTCACATGACGTTGTGTGTTAGTGTGCAGTGTGGTTTTGTCTGTGGTCTGCGTACAGCGGAGTGTGAAGTGCCTCAGCTACCAGCCGCAGCTCTTTCCACACAATAAAATGGGAAATTTTTTGTCAAGACGTTCACCCGCTAAAATTTCGCGGCGCACTATATTCTCAAAAACGGTAATGAATTTTTAAAGAGCAATCCGGAGCTTGAAAACAACAGACATTTCTTCCGCAGAAGAAGATTTACGACACAATAGTTTGTGCGTGATCAGTTCCCTCTGCGTGGTGTCCTCTCGTCAGAATACACGTTGCTGCGAGCTCCCGCCCTGAGGCTGACCACCATCGGAGGGGTCCTGGACTTCTTCCTTTTTGTGGGCGACAGCCCGACTCATGTTGCGCAACTCTACTCAGACGTAAGTAGTAGGGGCAGTGCTGTTCACCTTACACAGAATGCGCTGTTACCACAAGGCAAAGCAAGCAACAAGCTCTGCTCATTCGGCGCTCGCTGACACGTATGATGCCCCATGCTAACAACAGTGCTCATGCTTGTGCGTCAACATCTCGCCACAAAAAATATGTTTAGTGAAACGAAGTGTCTAGCGTTACGTCCGACGTAGCCCAGGTTACGTCCGAATCTCCGCCTTTCCTAGGTTCACGGAAGAGAGAGAGGATGGGCGGGGGGGGGAGGTTAGGTATACGCGTTTCCAGTGCCCCGTCCGGGCGTAACGCTAGCCACAGCGTTAGTGAAAACGCTACACGGCCGATGATTGCTCGCAAATACGCTCCTTTATCTTCGGGGGCTGACACACTTAGTGGGTCAAAGAGCCATTTTAGTCAGCTCGTAGTTCGTATCTTTCCCAACTTAATAGTAAGCCTTTCCTCTCACTAATTTTAACTACTAAAGCGTTCTTTATCTGCGACTACGTGACTACCGTCAAATTAAGTTAAGAATGCGTCAGAATTTCCTCCCGAACCCTCATCACCGGCAGCTGCTGTTCCTACGTGAAGATGAAGTAATCCCTTACCAAGGCTATCGTGCATTGATCAAGGGCGCAGACAGCTTGAAAACGTCACGCTGATGATATCATCACTCGTCATGACAATTCTTTCTTGGTTGGTCCGCGAAGCAATTCGATGCTGTGGCGGTACGTGGTGATGTTTATGTATAGATCCATCTTAAGTTATTTCTAGGATTCCGTCTTTCCGGAGTTTATTTGTTTTTTGCGAAATTCGGAGGGTGTTTCACGGAGTTTATTTTTCGCTGAAAATTCGTGGTTTATCGAAATTCGTTTTTATTAGATTCGCAATTTTTTTAATTCTTAGTTTACTTTAATGAGTTTCCTAATTTAAAAAAAACAATAAACGGAGTTCGGTGTGTCATGATCCGCTCTTCTAAGTGAATCTTGACGAGCAAAAAGGCAAACTTGTTTTGTCAGTAGTTCGAGATCTCAGAGGAAACTGAAATGGCATCTCCTCAGGTCCATGAGATCTGTGTTCTTCGGATATAATCCAAAATGACAGAAAGTTTACCGGCGAGTGCTTCCCGGATATTTTTTCTGGTTCATTCGAAGGCACAGACACCTAGTTATATCCGACGATAGTAGAGATCACTGAGAACACCACAACCACTATACCCTGCTTTGATTAGTCCAACGTTTATTTCTCGCCCCGTGATTACGCTCCCGCTCATACCCACGCGCAGAGAGCGGGGTCAGGTGATGAAAGAGAGGTGGTTGATAGGTTCGGCGATCGTGCGGGAAGTGACGTCACCGGTGGCGTCAACCGTTACATTTTCCGTGTTTAGGGAACGTATTCAAAGTTAAAAATGTTTAACTTCTCGAGACCCGGACGCGCCCGGATTCCCAAGTAGCCGATCAAAGGAGGGCGGTTTGTCTTCCTCGCCATTCTCGCAAAGTGTGCGCGGAAGTTCGAAGGGGGGGGGGGGGTGGAGCCTATTTCTTTTGGGAACCCTGTTAAAGGACAAAGGGGAGCCTAATTAAGAAGCAGTCGCTTTTGTTGTATTCTCCTCCTCGAAGTTACTCAAGGGTCCCGCAAAAGTGGCTGAACGTGGAGTAATGGAAGGGGCTTCCACTACTCCGCGTTTTTCCTTTTCCCGTTGCCGCCAACACAACAAATAACTCCGTCGACCCATGACCCCCTTTCCGCCTGTTGCCGGTCCGCTAGCTGCGTCGTCCAAACACTACCGCACATTTTCGCATCGCAAAGGGCTCCGGCAGTTATAGAAAGAAAACCATGACCCGTCTTGCGGTTCGGATTGAACCTCGTTTTAGGGATGCACTGAGTATACCTAAAGTATACCAGGTCCGTCATAGACTGTTGGCCAGAGTTTTGCTGACCACCTTTCCGTGGGGTATTGATGTGAAGAACCAAAATCTGCTAGCTAAACGTCTGCTTCCAATCTGGTGCTTAGCAAGAGGTTATTTTTACTTGTCCTAACTGCTTCCGCAATCTCCGTACTTTGTTCGAAGATACAGTGACACTACGTTGTATGGTTCACGCAATGCGGGAAATGCAATTAGAAAGCAAGAAGGTGATCGAGGCTGATAGGAAGAACTTGTAAAGGAATATCCTGACAGCCTCAGGGCGATGGCCTACGTTTCGCTAAAAGACTTCAAGAAACTACCTCTTTTAGGCAAAACTTCAGCTGCAACTTTGAGGCAGCCGGATGGTCCTCTTCAAGCTAGTTTAGAAAAAGAAAGCATAACTATGCTTGTTCATTAAGACCTGAAAAAAAAATTGTTTGTCTTTTTTTATTTTACAGTTAATTGGGCGACCTTTCTTGCCACCTTATTGGGCACTTGGCTTCCAACTGTCTAAGTACGGATACAATTCCCTAAAAACCTAAAACACGTCGTCTCGAGGAACCAGGAAGCCCGCATCCCCATGGTACGAAATTATTTGCTTCGCCTCAATCTTTTTCTTATCGATAGAGTTTAAATTTTAAGATGAAAATATCGCGTTTTCCTGAGAATTCAACTGTATAGAACGAACGTTCCAGCGTGTGGTGTCTTGAGGCCAGCTTTGTCATTGACCACGAAGACAGCAACAAACATACGTGCATAAATGAACGCTCTATGGATTTTCTGAATGAACGGGAAACATTTTTTTTTCTTAGATTTTGAAACAATTTGGCGTTGAGCACTGTGAACTATCAGGAGCATCTACTTTCCCGCAGGGCACTTGGAAGAGACAATTGCTGCAATCTACGAAGGGAACTCGATCGCCGAAAGACAAGGCTGAGAATATTTTCGGAGATGAAAGGCAGTCTGCACTGTGCGGCACCGAGCGTATCAACATTGACTCTTCGAAGTGCTTTCCGGAAAAGTAGACGCCTTAGGCATTTTTTTTTTTTATATTCTCTGACAGCTGAAAAATAGCGGGGCGGGGTTTGTTATGCTCGCGTTTTGTGATTGGTTCTTCGTCGTTCTCATCGGCTAACGCAGCGATGTCATTGGCTGCGAGGGGGGATAATGAAATGCTTATGCGAGTGTAATCCGCAGGACGTCCAACACTTGGACATCGATTACATGGACGGTTGCAAGACGTTCACGGTCGACAATGACACCTATGGAGGTCTGGGGAGCTACGTCGACGAGATGCACCGAACGTCTGGACTTCGTTTTCTCGTCAACCTGGTACTGTATGGGTAGTTCCGAATTGCATAAAGAGTCTTTTACTGAGCAAGAGGGATGTCGTCGCGCGACCGTGAATTCGTCCCGCAAGATCAATATTGCGAGGTATAAATTAACGCTCCTCTACACAGCTGCCCTTTTCAGTTCGTTTCTCACTCTGCCATCAGCAACACCTGCAACTTGGCCTTACAAGCAGCTGCCACCTTTCTTCCTGTGGAAGTTTGAATCCCGACAGCAGGGTTAGTTAACAGCACGTAGCGACTGATATCTAAAATAACTAAATTAGAACGGCGAGTTGGGCTAGTTGGTTGTACATGCTTGAAGTGAGGCGCCAAAACAACGAGGACACGAGGAGAGAAGCAGACAGGACGAGGCGCACTTTCAACTGAACTTTATTTTAGAAAAACACAGAAACGCAAGCTATGCCCAAATGTGCACATGCGCATGGGTAAGAAAAAAAGAAAAAGGAAAAAGACAGAACGAAGCCTAGCGCGTTTTCCTACGTGACTCGTTCATTTTGAAGGAACGTATACTCCCTATCAGATAGAGATAAAGATGGGGCGCTGACACATACATCGGTGCCACGAGATCTTATGGTGAAGGCCTCCAAGATTTCGCGAGCGATTTTTGTTGCGCCGCTTCCAACAATTCTTGTTTCGTCAAACTTTGGGTCACACTCGCATCGATCACAGTGTACTGCCAAGTGGCCAGACGGGGATTGCCTGGTTGACGCAGAGTGCTCCCTGATTCTATCATTAATGCACCTCCCCGTCTGGCCAACATACACTCTCCCGCAAGAGAGGTATCTCATAGACGACTTGGCAGTACACTGTGATCGATGCGAGTGTGACCCAAAGTTTGACGAAACAAGAATTGTTGGAAGCGGCGCAACAAAAATCGCTCGCGAAATCTTGGAGGCCTTCACCATAAGATCTCGTGGCACCGATGTATGTGTCAGCGCCCCATCTTTATCTCTATCTGATAGGGAGTATACGTTCCTTCAAAATGAACGAGTCACGTAGGAAAACGCGCTAAGCTTCGTTCTGTCTTTTTCCTTTTTCTTTTTCTTACCCATGCGCACGTGCACATTGGGCATAGCTTGCGTGTCTGTGTTTTTCTAAAATAAAGTTCAGTTGAAAGTGCGCCTCGTCCTGTCTGCTTCTCTCCTCGTGTCCTCGTTGTTTTGGCGCCTCACTTCAAGTAAAATAACTAAGTGAATAACATTAAAAAATGAAAGCCGTTTACAACTCCCTGTAACACCGAATTGGAGCGCAGCTCTTGAAGAGGGGGGGGGAGGGAGGCGCGGAGGGGGGGGGGGTCACGTGACCTGGGGTCACGTCCACGTGGCCTAGGGGTCACCCCAAGGTCACGTGACCTTGGGGTGACCTTGCGGTTACGCCGGACGCCGACGCCGACGCCGACGGCGCTGGAAGCCGGAAACGGGCGCCTAAGAGCTGCGCTCCCTAAAAACAATCCTGCAAGCTCTCACGTGGTTACGTCTGACAAAAGTCCGCGAAGTAGTTTTACGGCGACATTTCGTTATTACAGCGTTTTAGAACAGGGGGCCCCGATGCTTTAGGTCCCTCAAGAAGCTTGGAGTGGCACATTGCAGATGTGCAGACGGCGCCTGCGCAATGCGACGCGCCAAGCTATTGCGGGACCTTTAAGGCGACCCAATTTGTTGGGGCCCTTTGTTCTAAAACTCTCTATTGTCGAGTTTTCATAGCTCTCCGGGTGTTTCCTGAAGGATCGTCGTGGCTGGGAAATTTCTCCGCTAAATTGCTAAGCAGAAAAAATTTCTTCGCTACATTTAGCCGGAAGATTTCTTCGCTAAATTTAGCGGAAACATTTTCACGCCATGCGCTCATGGTGTCATATGATTCAGTGGCGTCACGGGACATCATGACGCCACGTGACATTGACACGTCACTTCACGCGGTCACGCGACGTCGTATGGCCCCATGACGTGATATTGTGACGTACGCGGACCCATCACTTCACGTGACACCCTGACAGTGACTTCACATTACACGATGATGTCACATGATGTCATGATGAGTGTGCAATTTGCTTTTGAGTGGTGTGTGTACCAGAGAGTGCAGCGCCTCGGCCGTGGTTGCGTTTCTTTCGCAGGATACGGCAAAAAACTGGGAATTACTTTGCTGCACCCCACTATACAGGTTCACATTTGTGCTTGTTTGTTTCTCTTACTTGACCCTTACACGTCTCCAGCTCTTCTTGGAAATAGCAAAACGAATCCCCCTTTGCCCGAGGCAAAGCAGCCGATGTATTTGTGACTTGGCCGAGTATATCGTCTTTGGAGGATCAGGTCAAACCCTCCAAGCGTCTCATCGACAAATCTGATCATGCTTGGGCGGGTAAGTATCGAGGAGAATCCAGAAAAAGGAGCGAAAGCCAAGAAACAATTTTTCAGGTTGTCGTTCACTTTCCATCACTTGGCAAACTGCTGGTCACCTGAGACCAGCGATATAAGTGATGCCAGAGTCACTGAAAAGAAAACATATTTCAGAAGAGCTTCTGTTTTTGTTTTATACTACGCGTAATATAACTGATAAATTTGAGACCAGCAAAGATCATGTACAGAACGCATAGCTAACCTTTTACTCCTGTCTCATGTTCTTCGGCCTGGAGTTCATGCCATAGATATTCCACTAGCACACTTATATCTTAAGGGAGATTGGTGGCCGACTACGTTAGTGCACTGTAGCTTGAAGCACGTTGAACGAAAGATCGCGCTGCAGAACCCAGGGATCCTGGGCTCAACGCCCACCCCTACCCGTTTCAATCTGGATGAGCATCGTACCGGCGTGCGGTCGTGTATCCCCACTGCGTGAGGCACGTTAAAGACCCCAGGCTAGCCGTGGTAATGCACTGGCGAAATTTATTCTCTACAGAGTGAACAAGTGTCGCCGTACCTGAACGACTTTACAAATAAGTTTGATATCCTTCGGTTCCGTAATTAATTTAGGAAGACACGGGACGGAAGACTTTTTTACACTGGTAATTAAGCGGACTTTGTAAATTCTGTTCAAACGCAAAAGTGCCACAAGAACCAGATTTCGACCAAATCCTCATTTTTATTAGATATAAACGAATTGTAGATGAGTATTCGTACCGTCTAATTTCTCAATAAGGTGTCAATGTCTTTAAAGTAAAAAAAAATCAAAATATCTGTGCAGTGGTCTTTGCGTGAGAATTAAAACAAAACTGCCTGTACTTTTTATGAGGCTTCAAACGCTTTGCCGGGTACTTTTGTTGATACTAAGAAACCGGCCCTTGTCGCATGACGCCATCTTCACGGCGAACAGCGTGCTTACTTCGGATGACCCGCGATGCCACGAGTACACACACTCGCTTTTTCATTGCAGCTCTGGCCCTGCGGGCCGGTGGCGTACGTCGACTTCTTCCGGTCCGCCACCCAGTCCTGGTGGGCGAAGGAGCTTGACATTTTCCGAAAACTGGTTCACTTCGATGGAATCTGGATGGTAATCCCTCTACTTCCCGGTGGTGACGCTCAGAATAGCTATGGTTCCTGGAACGCGTCTTCTACTGGAGCGTTTACCGCGTTCTTCAAAGTGATCCCTCGATTGATTCCGGAGGACATCGCAAAAGTGTCTGCGC
Source organism: Ixodes ricinus (assembly GCA_037355805.1). Taxonomy (NCBI): domain Eukaryota; kingdom Metazoa; phylum Arthropoda; class Arachnida; order Ixodida; family Ixodidae; genus Ixodes; species Ixodes ricinus. The sequence continues at coordinate 11,277 of JAZHYW010011184.1, read as the reverse complement.
TGTCGTCGGCCACGATCCCGGCGGCGTCGCAGAAACGGTGATGGATGTGACAGATGCCTGTACTGCTGCGGGTTGCTCTCGTCGCTATCTTGCTTGACAGTTCGTGGAAGCTTTGGCAGCCACGAGTTATGATTCCGCGACGACAGCAACACTCGCGTTCGCTCGCACTTTCAATGCGAAATCCTTACCTGTCCCATGTAGCGAACCGGCGTTATCAGCTTTGAAGCCGCGCCTAACGGCACCTAAACTCCATGTCACAATGGAGCGAAGCCTGTCGTCTGTAGCAGCGATCTGATGTTTGCCGGGACTCCTTGGGCCAATCACCAAGATGGCGACATCCGACAACATGACCCAGCGGCTACTACGTCATCCGTTGCCACTTCGGGGACCACTTTTAATGCATGGGGGCGGAATAGGACGCTAAACACATCGGTCGCAGCCGCGTTACAGACACCGTAGTAGTATAGCCGACACCTTCTAGGTTGCAAGGCCACAGTGCTGGATTTTCTGCGTGACCTATATCCGGAGGCCAGCGAGGAACGCCGATTGGGCACGAGTGCTTCGTCAGCGCTCGGCTGGGACTCGTGTCCAATCACCGGACCGAACACGAGTCAAAGCCAAACGATGACGTGGCACACGTGTCCACTATGTGTCTCGCGGTAGTCTCCGGTAGGTATTACGTAGAATATCACGCACCACGGCGCTTGCCATGAAAGAGGTGTTAGTATGGCCTTGGATCTTTCGCCCCAAATCTTATGAGACTTGCGGATGCCCGTGCAGGACATGAACGAGCCAACCGAGTTCAGCGGCATCGAAGACGTCGTGTCTCCGAAAGCCGCGAAAGCTTGTTTTGGCCACTGGAGGATGAGGTGCCCAAACTCCGTCTACGACGATCCACCCTACCCAACCCGTATGTGTTCGCAAGCCCTATAGGCCTTATCTAGTACAGCCATTAACGAGAGCCACCGTCAGCATATGAGCGATAGGGCGCAGCCGGCTCAATCGTGTCGCTGTCTTAATAGCCAATCGGATCCCAGCATCACCTGATGACGACAACTGTGATTCATTCCCGTATCGTTGAACATGATCGGAATTTTCCACACCCTATCGTTCTTCAGCTGTCATGCTGACTAAACTGATGCCACTCATGTGCTTCTACAGACAAAAAAAAACGCCTATGAGCAGCTCCAGTTCGTTTGCTTCTTGCACAGGGTTTGCGATAATGTCAAAACACCAAGCTCTCATTTACTGATTAAAAAAATTGTGGGTAGACCTTAAGGCATCTAGCATTGAGGTCTGTACCCAATATCATTTCCATCAAAGCCAATCAGAACTTGGCTTTGTTCTGACGTCACCGGAACCCCTGCGCAAGAAGCAGACGACTTGCACTCCGCATGGTCACCAACAACATAAGAATACGAGGGCGTGGCTTATTGCATTCAGGCTTCGTGATTGGTTCTTCGGCGCTTTTATCGTCTAATGCCGCCATGTCATTGCCTGTGGAGTGATAATAAGATGCTCAGGAGAACTCGACACAAACGGCGCTTATTAAACTGTCACCGACTGTAGTTCATCCTCAGACATTTCCTCCACTTCCACGTGACTTCAAACGCCTCTACAATAATGATTGCGCAGGAGATACGTGCCCTGCCGTGTGTGGCAACGAAAACGAAACGCTACACACCAACGCGACGTTTGCAACCAAGCCCGCGCTTGTCCGCATCAAGTGCGCACGCATTGCGCGTGCGCAGAAACTAGGTCCGAGCGAAGCGAAGCATTCTGCACATGCGCCGTACCGATAGCAGCGCCGCCGCTGATGATGTGACGTCGTAGCCGCGCGTTGGTCTATACAAGTTTTATGAAAAAATAAAACACGGAGCGCCTCGTGCCGGTCTATGCCGGTCAATAGATCAATCGTTCAGCTAAAAACAAAAAAAAGAATAGTTTAACTCGGTCAACTTCCTCACCTGTTGGCCCCCTCCATACACACTGTATTCTTGGCGCCACAGGCGCGAGCTACCGGCTACGGCTCCGACGAGCGACTCAACGACCGCACGTTGTGCATGGTGGGACAGCATGGGGACAACGAGAGGTACTCCCACTACGACGTGCACAGCTTGTACGGCTGGAGCCAGACCGTCGTCACTCACAAGTGAGTTTGCAAGACGGATCAAGGGGAGGGGGTTGCCGGCACGTAAAGGTGCGCGCAAAACAAATAAAAGCGTAAAAATAAAACGTGCAAAAATGAGGATAAAGGAAGCAAGCGACGTTTCAGGAGCATGCCCTTCGTCAGAGGACCGAGACAGCACGAGACACTTTACCTATCTCGCATAGTTAAAAAATTCCATGATGGTGCGTTCTTTTTTTTTTTTTTTTTGCTGTAAGTGGTTGGTTGTGATAGCAAACTCATAAAGACAGCATGCGCCATGACGATGCACTTTTTGCTCTGCTTGATTGGCTCTTTTTGGGTTCTAGCGTCGGTCGCGTTTAGACTTCAAGTGAAAGGATTATAGGCGAATGCATCTCACTCCGCGAAAATCGATTGGCCTTGGCGCCGAAAGCCTTTGCATCGTTGGAACGGCAGGACGCGCACCGCCACGGGTATTTTCTCTTCGAATTGGGAGGGGTGGCTGGCGTCGTCGTGTAGACTCGTCCAGACAGCGGAAGCAGCCGTATTTATTTTAGTAAAAAAAAATAACTTGACAGAAAGAAAGATGGCATTTGTTTTCTTCTTCGCTGGCAAGTGTGTTTTCCATATATAAATGCCACGTACTACATCTACAATGCTGGTTCTTGTTTTGACGGAAAGTGGACGTCGGCGCAGTGAAAAGTTTAGTCTTTTTTATCTTTTGAACCATGCAATGTCACGTTCTCAAACTTTCACATTCAATCGCTACCGGTAACGTCATGTTCTAGCGGAGTTTTAGCTGTCTGCAATGCGTGGTTAAGTTACGCGGGCCAAAAAGCACGGTCCTCTTTTCTCACAAACACGTGGTACATCAAATTGCACAGGGCGCTGGAAAGCCTGATGGAGCATCGACATCTCCTCATCAGTCGTTCTACTTATCCTTCGAGCGGAAGGTACGCGGGGCACTGGCTCGGCGACAACCACAGTAAATGGGCCGACCTACAGCAGTCCCTCATAGGTACACTTTTTTTAACTGTTTTATTTGCCTCAGTTAGTACCATCATATTGTACGTATGATCTATACATGCTATTATACTCTTCTAATTAATATTATTTAGATGTCTCATTGAGTGTAAAAAGTGTCAAACCTGTATTGCATAAACGCAGTGATTCCCACACTTTGGGCAGCGAGTTCAAAAAACGCTCGCGTCATAGTCGGTCGCAAAGTGGCGAGGTAAGTTGAAAATAAAAATAAAAATTGTCTTTCTTTTGCGGTGGCGTCAATGAAAACAAACTGCAGGTTGCAGCTGAACATCGAACCGGAACTCAGATCTGACATCATTAGGAACAGTCGTTACTGCTGACATGCATCGTTTTCACTTTGCGATGGTTTTAGCCCGCAGCCGGTTCATTCTGACAATATCAAGTGTCAAATAAAACTCCAGCGTCAATTCTGTGTATTACTATTTATGTGCTGTGTGTAACGTGTTGGAATCATACAATCTCAACTATTTTTATATGGCATATGTTCCATTATAATTTACGTCTGAAACGTTGTCGTTTGTTACGGGACCCGACACACTCTCCAGCCGTCTGTGGCAGATTTTGATCTGTGTTACTTTGTTGGAAATAAAATTAATTCAATTTATTAATTTTCATTTGGCAACTTAAATGCACGCGTATTAAAATGCTTACTAACTTCCGTCATGTTAGAAGCTGAGGACGATCAGAATTTCGGGAATTCGCTTTAAGGGTTTAGGGGTCCCGATTTCCTAATCAAGACTGGTCCCAGAGCCCGTTTAGCTGACCTTGACAGCTTTCTAAACTGACACATCTCTGATTTCAAGGCGATCGATGAAGACGAATTAATAAAATAAATAAATAAATACTTTCAAAGAATAGACAATATCAGTGAGATTTCCCAACTTAAAATGCCAGTGATGCACACTTTGGACTTTTTGACTTAGCTACGTAACGGTGTCCGCTATTGTTACAACCTTTGTAGAGTGATACACAACCTCAGAAACGCAGTATATTGTACAGTATCGCCAAAGCATGTTTTGACACGATCCCACGTGGTGGCACTATCACTTCGTTTCAGCTTGGGTCCAGACGCAGCCGATGCTACGAGCGCGAGCGTCTGGCCTTGAACAGTGCTTGCATTGCACGAGCGCGCGTGCTTGGCAGGGACGCTGAAAGCCCGGAGCTCGCGCTTGTAGCATCGCCTGCGTCTGGACCCAAGCTGAAACGAAGTATAGTATACATCCGACACGAGGACTGCGCTTTATACTTCTTCGCATTATAATTCTGAATTTTTTCCTCGGCGTTATTGTCGGCTAATGTTTTAATCTGATTGGCTGCGGGGACAATAAGGAGATACCCGGGAATCCCGAAGACCCGCCTTCCTTACTACGTAAGTTACTACATGGTCGAAACGTTTTTTTGTTTCTATACCCTCAGGTGTTCTGGAGTTCAACATGTTCGGAATTCCGTACGTAAGTAAAACAGCGCCCCCTGCGTGCGACGCGTATACGTCTGTGTATACACCAACGAGGTAGAGGGGCTTAGAGTGATAAACCGGAAGTTCGGAAGTGGCACCCCCGGTTGCCGCCATTTTGTACGCAAAAGTGACCACACGTCACGTGACCTCACAAGAGCCGTGACGTCACCGGTAAGATGGCAGCGCCCAGAGCTGGGGAATGCGAGTTTGTTCGGTGCGCGGTAGCCGCGATGTGTAGCTGCTTTCCGACGACTTCGATCTTCTTCGTGCTCGCTGACGCAGGTATAATGTGAAAATATGAAGAAATGAGACTTTATTACCTTTTTCCGCAAGATCGCCCTGTATCATCTGGATATTAACACCTGCGAGACAGCATCAGCCGTGTCGCCGTACCGGTGCTCGGATTCCCGGATGTGTTCGAGGGTCGATAGAACTTTGAGTGCTTTTAGCATGCAATTTTCGCTTTCTCTTAGCTTTGTTTGAACGTTGGAATGTCTGAGAATTGACGCGATATGTATACATCGGACGTAGGGCCTAGGGGAATTCGTTTCAGCCCTAGGTAACTGCATAATCACAGCCAACTTTTAGCGAGGAAGCTCCTGCGATCTTTACGTTTTGTACTTATAAACAATTTTACGATATAACTCCTAGCATAATATATTCGCATTTTTCTAGCTTCGTTTGAACGTCTGAGAATCGAAGCGAAAGGTATACGTCGCGTGAGGACTTAGGGGAAGTTGTTTCAGCCCTGCGTCACCGAATAACCATAGAAACTTTTAGCGAGGAAGCTCCTGCGATCTTTAACCTTTTGTGCTAATCGACGATTCTACATTCGATCGCTTTTCTTCCTTTTTTTGTGAGTGCGAATTGCACACTTATTTTCAGCTGCGAGGATGACGTTTTTATTGAGTGGGGGGATGAATAAATCGTTGCAGGCACCTGCTTCAATGCTATTCGACTTGCTATTTTTGGTGTACGCATAGATTAATTGCACAATTTTCTCTTTCGTAGGTTTTTTTGCAGCAATACTTTTTTTCACCAAGAGTGCATTGTATTAGTCGGTCAATTATTTACTTGTTCTAGTTACCTGTACAAGATGATTCATATTTGTGTTCACCCCTTGCCCGAAAAGCAGTCTTGTTGAAAAATGTTGACTACCATTCCTTTCGGTCTCTTCAATAGACTTCTTTCTAAAGTGTGGGCTGCCTATACTTCGTATTACCATAACCTGGAAAAGGGCAACCGCCACAGCCCCCTCGTGCCAATCAGATTGACGGAGTGAAGGCATGTGAGAAATCTGTGCTGACGAGCACTCTGATGATATGTTGTCATGTGCCTCTCTCCAACATGCCTATTGACTCACCAAGACTGTAGCCTTCGCCGCTTGCCAAATTGTGATGGAACGAATTACAGTAGCTATTACTCTAATTGCCCAAGGCCTTCATACTTTGGCCATTTGTTCGACAAGAATGTTATGTCCGCCATCACTGTGAACTCGGCTGAGCGCCTATTGGACTCGAATGCTGCATTAACGTTCGACGTGAACTGGGGTATATTCGTGTGCTTTGCACCGAAAAAAAATGGCGACAGTTGTGTTGCTTGATGGGGTTTTGCAAAGGGTCTATTGTGTCATACGTATTGGAAGTGTCCTGCTATATAACAATGCATGAACACATACCATTAAACTAGATGCTCAGAGGTGTGTTTGTTTTTGCAACTAACAAGTTACAGCAGTGTGCTTTAATGTTATTATCATGTGCATAGTTTTAAGTATCCTCTCTGCAATGTCTACCAAAGGCCCCTGGAGAGAATAAATTAATAAATAACATTTTCACATCACTGGAGTTGGTTTTCGGATGCGCCATATGTTCAGTAGAAGTGGAACGAGTGCAGCCCAATGCAACCAGTCTGGTATGTCCCATTAATTAATATTGAGGGGTCAGAGATGCGAGTGTATTCAAAAGTTCCAGCACGTGCGGTGAACACAATTCTTTGTGTAGAGACTCTGAAGACGTAAAGGCGAGCGGAAATATGTTTATTAGGTTAGTGTATCAAATATGTTGATTTCCACTTGATTACGTAATTATTGGTTCTTTGCAAATGGTTCCATAACGAGTTCTTTCTGCGACAGTCTCGTGTCAGGCGTTCAGTCATAGTACCTGTGCTGCTTGTTGTCGGATGATGCTCCTGGCACGTCGGTGTTCAGTTTGGTCGAGTGGCAACTTTGACCGACTGATGCCGTCTTGTAATCATACGTCATGTGCGGCCACTGACATCTGATGCACTGAAGCTGCAGGGCTGGCTTCTAATCCGCAAATTTTCCTGGTAGTTTTCTGCATCAATGCAGCAAGCTCGGGCATGTATGAATGCTTCGGCGTTGGGGTGTCTCGTTGAATCGGCATTGAATAGTAACGGGTAGCCGATGGCGGTCATCGTGACTTTGTGGCATAAGTCGCCCTCGGTTCGTCAGATGCCGCTTTGCTCGAAGTCTCCAGTTGAAATGCCTGTCGAACTTGTTCCGAAACAATCTCGGCAATCAAAATAAAAGCCGGGCAACTGATGGCAGGAAGTAGCTTCCTGGTCTCCTCCCGGACAACGTCGTGGATGTCGCGGATGCCTGGGAGGCTGGCATCGAAGTTGCAGCTGGACGACTCGAGTGTCGAGAAGCTGGGGAGTTGTTGATAGCGACAGGCTCGGGCCTGCAGTGTACATTCAATGTTGGAACGCCGCTGGTGGATATGAACCCTTACGACTGTTGTCGTGGAGTTGCGGACAAGGCATCGCCGGAGGTGTCGTACACTCACATGAGCGTCTGACTATGAGATTCGTCAGCGATCGAATGTCATCATGGAACACAGTGTTCGTAGCATGTGAGCCAGCACGAATAACGTGCATAAACATTTTCCAGGGTCAAGTCTGTTGAAGTTTTGCGAGATCACTCATGACTCGATAACAATCCGATACGTCGCTGACGTCTGCAAGCATGCATCAGACGTTATGGAGGCTAGAAGATGAACTAAGACTGCCTGTTATTCGCACGTATTTGCGAGACAGGACTACCGTGCCGGCGCAAGTTAGTGCGTCAAGTGTGGCGATACTTCATCACGAAAACGCACTGATACGATGATGTCGTAGAAGAACACGCAGGACGTCTCGTGCTTATGCACGAGTTCATGATGACGATAGTATCATCAATGCTGCACGCGCTGACTTCTTGCCTGATCGCATTGAGTGGTGCTTCGTGCTCGCAAAACTCATCTGAAGTAAATACATAGGCAGTCTTAGTAGCTGTTTTGATACCTCGAGAACAATATGATGCATGCTTAATCAAGTCATCGGCGGAGTATTGAGCTTGTTATCGGAGCTCATGCGATATAACTAGCTGAAACTTCTAATCAGAGCAATGACCTAGAAATATCTATACAATGTCATTTCGCCTGGCGATGATTGCTCGCGAAATGCTCGTGCCATTGCTGAACAGCTTCGCGGAGTCGCCGGCCGTGTTTCGCTAGCAGACGACCCGGAAGTGCGAGTGGTGCGGCGGTCGCTAGTGAAGCATGCTCGACCGCAAGGTGCACTGATGCTTCAGAGTGCAATCGTCAGGGGACACTGAGGAGTACTGCGCTACGCGGAGCAGTGTTCGCAGCTCATGTCGATTGTGATAGTACATTCAATGTTGGAAGCCGCGGTGATAGGAACCCTTCGACTGTTGTCGTGGAGTTGCGGACAAGGCTGCCGGAGGTGTTGTACCTCACATGAGGGACATGGGATTCTTAGCTTCTTGTCTTCTGTAACATCAGGGTTGGCGTGGGTGCTCGATCACGCCCAAAACATCTTCCACGAAGGCGGTGACGCTCTTGTTGGGGCCGCATCCTGGACAGAATCAGGAATTCGGCTCTCCCTGGTCAATGTTGGCTGATGAACGTGCACTTCAGCTCGATCGTGCAAACTTCCCACGACGTTAAGGAGGATTCGTGGTTCTCAAACCAGTGCCTGGCAGTTTCTTCCACGAGAAGTATAGGTTCTGCAGGAGCTGGTTGTCCGTCTACCCACTGTGGCGGGCGACACGGCCATATATTTCAATCCAGCCCTCGACGTCTTCATACACCTTGCGTGAAAGGGCATCGGAGTGTGAGGTGCGACGGGCATGCAAACGATGATGGGAGCGGACATGGTTTGCTGCTACAGGTTTGTCATTGTTGGCTTAGTCAGCTTCGGTTTTTCTGGCAAAAGACCGAATTCCGGTGGTTCTTGCTGGTAGCAGCGACTGGCTCGGATTTCAGGTTCTTTGTGGTGCATTTCCAAGGTTCGTCCTTGCGGTACTCGCTCGTCTTGCGGTTTTTCTGCCGGGCTTGGGATAGGACTTGGTTCACGGCTCGCCGGGCGTTTAAGACGCGGGGCAACTCGGCTGAGGAGCCGCCAGGGTCCACACAGAGTGAAGGGCTATGGGTAAAATGTGCAGCACCTCCACCAGAACATACGATGATAGCTGAGCATGGCCTGGAACTTTCCAGAATAGTAAATATTGATAGAAAATAGGACTGGAGCAAGCATCTGTGACAATATAACAAAACAGACAGAAGAGAGTCTATCCTGACCACTAAAAAAGCTGCATTGTTTTAGAGGCATTCTGTTCGAATAAATCCTCTCCTTCGGGGTTTGGCGACTGCCGTGGACGAACTGAACTGAAATGGATGTGGAACCACTTTTCTGGTAATGAGCCGCTGCAGAATGTCGTCGCAAAGCGGCGTGAACGGGTGGACTGGGTAGGTAACACGCGCGATGAAATGCCCATACAGCTTGCAATTCGCGTACCGAGTGTTGATGAAACTTGTGTCGACGAAACGTGCGACAGACAAGCGGAATCAATACCAACTGCAACACCTGTGCTCCGTGAAAGTGCACGTCTACGCCAGAACAATTTAGGAAGCAGCACAGCATCACCTAAAGCACGGCACAGGAACTACCAACTTGAAGCACTTGAAGGCAGCTCTCCGGTGCGCCGCACAACCAAAGTGAGCCTTCGGTCATTTGAACGAAGCGGCACCACGATTGCACACTGCCAAGCACGACTCACGCAATTTCCGTCGCTAAACTGCGTATCCAAACATATTGCACACGCTTCACTGCAGACCTCGAAGATTCCGATGGTCAACGAGAGCACAGAAACGTCGCCTTAAAATTTACTTGCGGTATCCGAATCAATCCGAGGTCCGAGCAACGTAGGGCCGATTGTCTCTTTCGTGGCAATATCCCCGTCGGTCACCAGCGAAATGCACACCGTTCCTCCTTCTGTTCACGTTATACCTACGTCAGACACCACGCTGAACTCTGAAGTCGCTTTCGACCGGCCTCATATGACGGCTTCCGCGTCTGAAATCAACTCGCCGACACGAACGACAACAAACAACGCATCCGACAAGCTCCGGCCCAGCTGGGGCCAGCCGCTGCCTGGGCGCTGCCATCTTTCCTGTGACGTCACGTATTTGGTTTGGTCATGTGACGTGTGGTCACATTTGCGTACAATGGCAGCCGCCTTATGGGGGTCACTTTCGAGTGCAGACCGGAACCCCGGTTTATCGCTCTAAGCCCCTCTACCTCGTTGGTATACACGAACTCAACTCTGTTACGTCACGGCGCGGTGGTGAGCGCGCCGGGCGCACTTCCGGTCTGGGCGGTGGGCAGAAGTCGCCATGCGAGACGTGTATTCCTGCGTTGTTTTCAAAGAAACCAGACAAAAACCTGCCTTCTCGTCAAAACGCCGCGACTGGGGCTGTACCAAAAGAGTCGAGAAAGGTTTGAAGGTCAGTTTTCACGTGATCGGTTCGTCCGAGAACGTGGATATGTGCCGTGAAAAGGAAAACCAGACGCCGTCGACCACGATTGCTTGGGCGGGAAGCACTTTGGGTTGAATTCACGGATACTTGTGGTCATCAGATTTATTTGTTTTGTTCCAACATGAACGCCGGAAAACCGTCAAGTTGTGCGGACCACCTGCGGACTACGTTCAGTGCGTCATCAAGTTCAAACGGCCGCCTGATCGTTCGAACTGACGTCTGCTCTTTCAAACGTTTCTGCTTGTCGTCTGCTCTTTTAGACGACACCGGCCCCGTAGACCAAATGTTTGCCCGGTACTTGCGATAAGAAGTAAGTGCAGGCCTCAAAAGACTTAAGTTTGAAGATTGGTAAGCAGGCTCGATGTAAACAGGATTACGGATACAAGGAGATAGTTGATCATTGTTACCAGTGGCCGTCACCGACTTGTATGCCTAATTAACTTGGTCCGATTCTGCTTGCGATTTTCAGTATCGACGTCGATCATCTCAGCTACCGTTTCTACGCTTTTGCAACCCGAGCGACGTCGCGACTGAAAATTGCGAGCGAAATCTCATCATGCGAATCAGGCTTTAGCGTCCATTCTGCGGCGTCCACGCGGAATGAATCGCCGCATGTCACATTATTCACGCGAAGTTTTGCGGTGTAACGAGCCTCGGTAATTTCGCTGAGGCCGCTCAAGTAGTCAGACATTGCCAGGAGGACGTAGAATCAACAATTCGAACGCGAAAAGGGTAGGGGGACTCACACCGACGCCGACAACATCGCATTTCAATGGTTTGTTGATGGGCGACGGCGAGCTTTTTGCCCACAC
>JAZHYW010011183.1:0-27858 GCA_037355805.1 Ixodes ricinus | reverse complement strand
CTCTAGACATCGGAACCAGGACTCATAGCCGGTTGTCTGCGGGCAGTGTGTTTGAGACCCCTGATATTGGCGACTCCAGCGAAATCGATGCCGCGTAGCGGCAACGCCGAGAAGTTCAGGAGAGGAAGTCGTTTTGACTCTGCCATCTGCTATTGCTGCTTGGTTCTCGTAGGCAGCGTAGAAACAAACATCGTTTCCAGTAATTATTTTTATGCTTCTGCCGTGTCATTCCTACACACTGGCTATAAGGTTTTTAGTGTCAAATAATCGCTTGGATTTCATATGTAATGCCGATTTTATGATGGTCTGCGTGCTGAACGACGAAGATGACCTCCTTTTGTCCGCCATTTTGCCTGACCAGCGCGCCCGCTATAGCACGCTGGAGTCGCGAATAGGCGATGCGATTACTAAATGTTACGTAATTGACTGACAAAATATGGTTACTAAACATTTTGTATGAAACTGACATGTTTGCTTTATGGCTACAAGTAACCCCCAGGAAGTAGTTGAATCGCAAAATGCATTAACCCCTAACTGCCAATGACAAGCTCTCTCGTCACTTCTACTTTTGGCTGCAACTGCCGATTACAAGAAAACCCATCATGACACTTTGACTGATAAAGCACAATTCCGTGAAAATTTTCTTTGGTAAAACCTTAATTTACTCATGTTTGGTGCTCCAAGCTTACTCAGAGGTCTAACTCGTTTAGAGTGTAATCCACAATGTGTAGTTGCAAGGAGGAACTTTTTGTTCAGCCATCCGAGGGCATAATAAGCGGAACAAAATCATCCGCTTCATTCTGAGTCAAGTGACAAGAAATGGCTCCTGTCCAATGAGAGTGAAGATGACCTTGACTCGACCGAGTGATCTAGTGATAAAAGCACAACCGATGTTGTGTGAGCCATGTTGTGAAAAAGGCTAGAAACTAGGAACAAGTAAGGAACACATTGGCCTGTAACCTGAAATTGCAATTTCGGGTGTGTTTGGCCGAAGGATCAGTATCATACCTCCTATAATAAATAACATTAAATACACAAAAAATCAATAAATAAACCATTTAATAACAAAAAAAGGTCTTTCTCCTGCAGGGTCACCAAAGAATATAGGTCGCCTGTAGTCGTCTTTATCAGAATAACATGCTTTTGCAAACATAAATTTGGGCTAAAAAAATATGCAGTTTTGCAGCATATTTTTTTTGTAAAAAGAGACGGCAGCTATGGTGTCAAATTAGCATTTTATCTAACCTCAATAAAAAAATGTGATTGGTATTTGACTGCATTAATATGTCACCCTTTTGTACTTTCTCAGGCAGTGCATGCCAAGGGAGCCCCGCTGACAAACTGTTGGGGATTCCTGGACGGCACAGCACGGGCCATCTGCCGTCCCTCGCAGTCCCAGACCGAATACTTCTCGGGGCACAAGCGACACCATGTCATAAAATTCCAATCCGTCATGTGCGCAAATGGCATCATTTGTGAGTTGGATGGACATTACCGAGGGAGACGACATGATGCTGGTAAGTAATAGCATGATCCTTAGAAGCACCTGGTCTCAAAACCCATGTTTTTTTTCCTAATACATATTGTTGCTGCAGGCATCGCTGATGGCATTAAACAGTGTGAAAATGATTCGCAACACTGAAAACTATAGAAGGTGAAATTTTTCATTTTATGTTTAAGAAATATAGCACTTCATACATAAATTTCGCTTCTATTGTGACAAGCAGTATTTCAGCTGTTAGAGATTGCTGCCGCAGGTACTGCATTGTTTCTCAATGTTTGCTTTCTGCGAGTGTCAAGTTTCATTATAATCATGTGAGACGGACAGGCAGCAGTGTCTCGACAAATATTGCGACATGGCTGACAGCAGAGCGTAGAACACGCCGTCTCGGTGGCTCCGAGGCAAGAGCGTCGGCCTACGGATCCCCCTGTGGCGGGTTCGAATCTCGGCCGAGGTGCCCGCAATCTGACGGAGGCTTATTGCGGAGAAGACGCCGTGTAACCGAGCTTTCGGTTGCACGTCAAACGATCCACAGGTGGTCGAAATTAATTCTCAGTCCTCCGCTGGGGCGTGCCAGATGCCCGTCGTTGGTTTGGCACGTAAAACCTCCAAATTTGACTTTTTTCAGAGCGTAGAACACGTGAGGAGCAGGAATTTCCCTCTCCTCCTGGCATTCCCCTCTGAGCTTCCGGCCAAGCCTGACACGTTACCCAAGAGGGAGAGAGAGGGCTGCCGAGCGCGCGCCACCTTCACTTCAGTTGCTCGTTTTGCACGGTCACAGACAATGCCGGTTTTTGTTGTTGTAAACATCTTTATTGAAGGAAAAGGAGAGGAGGGGGGGGGATGAGGGTAGAAAGAATTAGAGGAGTTGAGTGGGTGCCTCTAGTCCGAGGCTCCAGTTGCCTTCAGTGCTGCCATGGTGTCCCATATGTCCCGGCATCTATACGATGTGCACACTTTGTAATTATAATGCAATTCAATGCAAAGGTGCAAGCGAGCTGGAAAAGAATGACGAAAATAATCCCTGGAGAAAGGGGAACAAGAGGGACAAAGGACAAACACAAATCTTTTTTCGGTCGCGCACCAGTCACCTAGATGTGTTTGGAGATTTGTGTTTGTCCTTTGTCCCTCTTGTTCCTCTTCTCCAGGGATTATTTTCATCACACTTTGTAGATCACTTTTCTTAAGCAGGTTGGCTGCGCCGTGCCAATTGTCCCCCTAGCGAAGTTGCGGCTGGCTTGCTGTGAATCTGTCAGTGTGGTGGCTCGCGGGTTGCAAGTGACAGCTAGTGCTATGGCCACTTGTGCATGCTCCGCCGAGTGTGCGTACATCGAGGCAGTGTCCATGACTTTTCCGTGGCCACCCCTTGCCTCGGGCCCGCTGCATCCACATAGGGGTTCCCACCCGTGAATCCCAGGTCCGCGCAAGTGCCTCAAACCTTGCCTTGCGTCGATCGGCGTCCCTGTGCGGGTTTATATTCCTCGGGATTCGGCTCGTCTTGATTTTCTCCCGGACCTCTTGTTGAAAATCGATTCCTTGTTCTTGATATTGCCGTGCGTGCAGCTGGCCAAGTAGACAGTGCGCCCATGGCCTAACGGTTATCATGCATGCCTCCCACGCAAAAAGCTAAGGTTCGATTCTAGGGAGCGGAATGTTCTTTTGTTTATTTTTTCTACTTGGCGTTCTCATAAATTCGAGAACTTTCTCGTCTGATCGAGTTACGAATGTTCTACGCGGCGAAACTTCGCCTTGTTGAGCGATAGGTGCACTGTTCCAGGTGTAATTCGTGATATGACGAAGGCATATACGAGTTAGATTGCCTCCTTCTCCTTTAGTCTGTGCGTCTTGTCTGTGATTCGTCTCAGCATTCCGTTCACTTGACTTGTCGCCGTAGCTAATTTGTCGATCATACTCTTGTTGCCCAAGCCCTGTGTTATTAATAGACGTTTTGCGAAATCCCCAAGCGCCCCGGCCCGTGCGCAAGGAATTGTGGGAGAGACTGTCCCTGGCCTGGCCTCTCTGCCTTGAGATCGCATTGCCTTGTCGCTTGCCTCCTCTTAATCCCCTGTTTTTCGATTCCATTACCTATTTTTATATATTCCAGTGTATTTTGTATTGCTTCTAAGTGTTTCTATTCTCTTCTGCGCACGATATTTCTTGTATATATATAGTATTTATACCTTTATTTTGCCTTTTTCGACGGGAGTGCCGACGGACAACACGCCGCGTCGCGCGTCGTTCCCCGGGTGAGTATTACCGTTGCTACCGATTCCTATCGCGCTGTTAGCTGTTCAATTGACCCACGTGAAGTCGAGAGGAGCCGTTTATAAACACCCGCGCACTTGTCATTGGGATAGGCAGAGCTCTGAATCAACAATCGCAACGCGAGAGCCGAGTGCGCTGTGATTTGGCCGCCCGCGCTCGCTCCGTTGACTCGCACTGTAGCGTATGCCTTCGAGTGCCGCATACTTGACCAAGATACAGCATGCCGCTTTGTCGCCGTGAACCATTTGTTTGAATGTTTGCGAAGCTGAGGCATATGCAACGCTGCGGCGCCTGACAACTGCGCGCTGCGGCGCAATCCCTTCGCAAACGCCGACGGCTCAATGTCGCGGCTTGAATGCGCCTATGGCATGCCTTCGTAATCTATCTGCTAAGCGGTTGTCAGTTGCCAACGCCCTTTTTCAAGTGCAGAGATGTGTTGCCGCGAATCATTTGTCCGAATGCCGAATGTCAAGGTGTCTGCCTGGGTGACAACACATCTCTACACTTAAAAAAGGGCGTTGGCAACTGACAACCGCCTAGCAGACTAATTATGAATGCATGCCAAAGGCGCATACATAGCCGCGACGTTGAACCGCCGGCGCTTGCTAAGGGCTCGCACCGCCGCGTGCAGTTGTCAGGCGCCGCAGCGTTGGATATGCCGAACGGTGTTACGGTTTCGTAGGCATTCGGACAAATTATTCGCGACGGCAAAGCGGCGTGCTGTATCTTAGTAAACGGCTCCTCTCGACTGCACGTGGGTCAAATGAACCAAAATGAAC
The DNA here is from genome assembly GCA_037355805.1 of Ixodes ricinus. NCBI lineage: Eukaryota > Metazoa > Arthropoda > Arachnida > Ixodida > Ixodidae > Ixodes > Ixodes ricinus. The sequence continues at coordinate 23,313 of JAZHYW010011183.1, read as the reverse complement.
AGCTAACAGCGCGATAGGAATCGGTAGCAACGGTAGTACTCCCCGGGGAACGACGCGCGAAGCGGCGTGTTGTCCGTCGGCACTCCTGTCGAAAAAGGGAAAATAAAGGTACAGATACTATATATATCCAAGAAATATCGCGCGCAGAAGAGAATAGAAACACTTAGAAGCAATAAAAAATACACTTGAACAGATAAAAATAGGTAATGGAATCGAAAAACAGAAGATTAAGAGGAGGCAAGCGACAAGGCAATGCGATCTCAAGGCAGAGCGGCCAGGCGAGGGACAATCTCTCCCACAATTCCTCGCGCGCGGGCCGGGGCGCTTGGGAAAATTGCAAAAGGTCTATTGTCCTAGAGTCCTCACTTCCTTAGGTGTGGGTACCAGCTGACCGTCTATGGTTGTTTGTATGTGGTCCACTTGCTTCTCCCTTGAATTCCTCAGGATCAGCAGTTCCGATTGTTTAGCAGGTGTGCACTGGAGACCTCGGTTGTGCGCGTATGCCGCAGCCGCATTCGCCGCCCGCTAGGGGCGTTCCTCCCCGGGCTACGTGCCTGTATCATAGCCTATGCAAAACCTGAGTTTCTTTCACTTAGTTCATACCAACTTATTATTAAGTTTTGTCGTACGTGCCTACTTTGTGGTATACGTTTCGTGAATATCGAGTTAGAACAGCTACAGGAACAACAGCTTTCGTTTGTGACGAAGCGACGGTGAACTCAGCGCATGCAGAGCCGCATATACTGTATAAAGGGCTCTGAGCACACAACCTGAGTGCAACCTAGAGCATCAGTGTTCTGTGAATCACGTGACAACAATGAGTGTGCTGCTAGCACCGCGTGTTAGCCTTGCCTGTAAAAGCACAAAATAAACAAAAAAAGCAATGCCAATGACTTAGTTGGCATGGTGTTGACTGCGCCGATACAGCGCCTTTGGTTGCGCTTTTGGCTGTGCCGCACTATAACCGCTAAGAGTAGCAGGTTTTGGTGACTGCATATCTCAAACTTTGTTTACCAGTTTAATAAAGATTTATGCGTAATTAGATCGAGGTATTTGGTGTCGGGTTTTTCTAGGGGATGCTGAAGGGAACGTCGTTTTCTGAATGTGGAAAATGAAACGGAGTTGCCATTTTCCACATTAAACTTCCAACATGTCCACATTGAACTTCCACATTTACATATTGAACTTTCACATGCCAACATTGAACCAACTAGGCCATCTATCCACAAGTGGATAGGTGGGCTAGTTGGTTCATAGTCTTTAAAAAGTAATAGCGCCGAAAACACAGACAAGAATGAAGACAAAGTGAACAAAAACAAGGTGCCTTGCGTTTCTTCACTTCGTCCTTGTCTGTGTTTCCGGCGCTATTACTTTTTTAAAAATGCTTTAATTTCTGTTCGCTCATTCTCATAGGTAGGTTCCGTGGCATGCTGCTGCTGATTTTAATTCTCTTGGTGCAGTGAAGGTTGTGTTGTTAACAGCTTCTTCAAAACAAAACATACTCTTTTAAGCCTGGTTAAGATATTTTCTTTGCTGGTATTCACAGAAACGTAAACAACTAGAATGACAAGCCCAGCTGCACAACTGTGCTTCATATGGCACATAGCAAGAAACATAAGTTGATGGAAGGTGCCACTTTGTGTGGAATATGCAACACAGTTGTCTTTTTAACTTTGCTTTTGCTGTCATTTAGGTTGCTGCAATCCAACCAGTGCAAATGTGTAAACCAGCCCTTAAAGCTTTTGTTATTGAGTTATTTACTGAACTGTACATATTCAATGTTAAGCAAGTTGAACTATCGCAATTCATTTGCAGGCATGCTGCAGCGGAGCTGCCTGTATGAAAAATTACAGAGGCTCGTTCAGGGGTGCTCGTACGTGCTGTACGGAGACCCTGCATATCCCATCAAGGCACTCATAATAAAGCCATACGGGGTTTCTGGAGCCACAGCAATGCAGCAGCTCTTCAACAGGCAAATGAGCACTGTGCGACAAGCCGTGGAGTGGGGATTCGGCAAGATCGTGGCAGAGTTTGCGTTCGTGGACTTCAAAAAAAACCAAAAATCCTGAGGCAACGAGTGGCCCGGATGTACAAGGTAGCCACCATACTGGCAAATTGCCATACTTGCACCTATGGCAGCCAGGTGGCACGTTTTTTTGATCTGGCACCCCCAACACTTTAGGAGTACCTTAGCAGTGGTTTAACTCCAGTCTAAGCTTGTCAAATGTTTTCCACCTGTGCCCATTTGAGGCATTGTGTATACAGAAGCTTACTGCTCAGATATTGTGGCTAAGATATCAGTGTTAATTTTTTAATCTAAAAATCATTAATATTTTTTTATTTTTTTGGCATATTACATTTTTTGAGGTGTACTTTGAATCAGAGATTTCTGGGACCATAGCATTATCTCGCAGAGCAGGGCGTTCTATGTTGGAGGAAAATTTATTGCAATTTGAACATGCAACGCCTTGTGTAGAAATTTCACTATTTTCAAATTCACTCGCCTAGATTTTATCTACAATTTTTTCGCAACATATCTTCATACATGAATAATATGTCCTAGTCCTGTGGGACAAAGAACTTCAATATAAATTTCCAAACTTGGCGATCTGGAACTATTCTTTATAACCAGGCAGTAGTGTTTAACCAATGTCTGTGTTGCATTTTTTTTTCTCATCATACTGTCATCATTTTTTCTCATTGATCTGTTTCACATGGGTCTTTCATTGTTCCTTGGGCCAAGTAATGAATTTTGCTGGGAACACCTCAGAGTGCTAATGTACATTTTGCATGTTTACAGCAGCACCTGCAGCTTTTGTCAAGCTTATCTAATTTGACTTGAATGTCATTTGTTAGTTCTAAGCTTTTTTTTCTGTTGTCGTTTGTAGACAGACAAAATGCAAATGTGTTGTGGTTTTTACAGGTGAAGGACTGTAATTGCTACTAGTAGGATAGCAGAATTTGGTTATGTAGTGTACAAGTTTCAATTTGAAGTCTGATGTTCGACACCAACCTGTACATGTAAATGGTAACAAAGTATCTGTCATGTTTGTGCTCTAGCAGTGGTTGATTATGAAGTTCAACCTATTTTTTAAGAAAGTATGGTGGTTTTCAAATGTGTAATGTATTATGTTTAAACTAAGTAATGAATATAGGAGCATCTTTCGTTTGATATTAAATAAAATGTTTTCTAGCTGTTTTATTCTTTGCATTTAGTCTTTCTTCACCTGCTTGAGCAGCAGCTCCATGAGGAGGCGTTTCTCCTCCGCCTGGAGGTGCCTCTCCTCTGCCCTGGCTTGGGCCTCCTCGTCGAACTTGCGCTGATCCAGGGCCAGTCGCTTCTCTTCCAGCGCCAGCCTCCTTTCCTCCAGGTTGAGCTGCCGCTCCTTAAGCACACGTTCGTTCGTGTCTCGCTTGTCGAGGAACGCGACGACATCCGACCTGGGAGCCTTTCCTGCAGGAAAGAGCCACACGAAAAAAAAAAAAGAACATTCTTTTATCCGCTCTAATAGCCGTTTTAATTTCCTTGGATGACTTCTATTCGGTTCACATATGAAAAAACATGTATCCTTGGTGGGTCCATTTGCAAATTTTGTATTCGCTCCCAAGGACCAAGAGACGAGCGGCAACATTCCCATCTCTTCGGTCATCAAAATTGCACTTATTGCAGGCTTTATACTGAATACAACAATTTGGCATTAGTTCTGTTAAGATGCCTGTCAGCAGTGAAAGCTGTTGGAAGTCCTTAAATTAAACATGGGGAGGCTGTAGCATTAAAACACAGAAACTGTTTAACTAGTGTAGCCACCATGAACTGTGAAGGGGAAGATCTTTATGGAATCATGCAGATATGCTTGAATGGTTTTACATAAGTTGCCCACGAGGCTGTCATGTAACATACTTTTCACTTTTTAATGCTGGGACACTGATGCAACACGGGACTTGCTCTTTGCAGATGACAATAGATATTTGTTTCTGCTATCTTCCAAAAGCAGCTAATAAGTTATGCAACTGAGAAGGGCTATTTTGTGCCACAATTCATTGACATGGGCCAATTAAAGATTAATCTCGAGCAATGGAAAAGCATTTCAAAACTTTAAGGGGATGAAACAAAGTCGAAATGTGGAGAACGGAAAGATGCCTCAAGTACATCTCTGTCGAGTGAAATTCATAGGCACAGCTCGCCTTGGGCACACACAACCACACTGCCAGCAGTATATGACAGCTTGGACTCTCTGCTTCTGAAGAATGTCCTATAGCAATCGCCTGACTGTGCGAGGTGGTTGTAGAACCGTTTAACGGGTTTATGAAAAGGATTATGATGCATACTTGTAAGTTCTATTAGTAGTTTGATCCTGGAAAGCCCTTTTTCGTTCTTATTGCCAGAATAACGCTTGCTGTAACATTTATTATGAACACCTCATCTTCCTGCTTCTTGTCACATGTGCAATAAAGTGATTGCTGCACCGAACTGCAGACGTGAATTTTTATTTCTCAATATTAAAACTACAATGCAGTGCCCGACACATTGGTGGATTGAAATGGTAGAATTCTTTCAGCTTTAGAAAAGTTCTATTATCAATTCTAATTAGGTACAATTTAATTAAAGTCTTGTGCTGAGCACAGACAATACTCTTAGGTTTAATTATATTTCTCATGCTAGAGGTTTCTTTGCTGCGTTTGGGTAGTTCCCTTGAGTGCACTTGTCGGTGGGCTCTACAGTCGGTGATTGGTTAAGAGTGCAGGGGAAGCTCCTCCAGCAAAGCCCTCCTCCCTTTCCACTTTAGCTGAGCGAATGCTGGAGAGGAGGTGAGTCCCTCCTTGCCTCTTCTCCGGCATTCACTCTGCCAAAGTGGAAAGAATCGAGTGCTTTATGGGTGGAGCTTCCCTTGCATTTTTAACCAGTCGCCTACTATAGTACACTCCAGAAAAGAGAACCTGGAATCACTATGCACATATTCCTGTGCTATGTGCTTCATCAGTCAGTTCGCATTTTGTTTTTTCTGCAGTAGGGCTCTCTTACCAGTGGCGTTGGAACAAGGACGTAGACGTCTCGTCACGTCCGTCCCCCCCCCCCCAAGATATTTCAAAAGTTGAATATAAACAATATAGGGTAGGGGGCAAAAAACATCGCCCCCCCCCCACCTCCCAAATAGTTCCGACGTCTGTTTCTAGCCATAAGAAAAATTTTATTGTCGCTAGATTCTTGCTGCTGTGTGTGGGCTTATAAGTAAACAGTGAATTGGGTATTTGTGGGAATTAAGCTGTCTGCTGTACAATGGAGGCTAATGCCTGCACAGAAGTGGGAAAGCCAATAATGCATTGTTTTTCAATGGACTAATGCAGTGGTTCTCAACTATCGGTGTTCCACCACGAACCCCTTATGGCTCGGTGGAGAAGATGGAGGACCCCGTTTGTGGTGAAGAGAAGGAAAAGGTATAGGTTAAATATAATAATGATTTAATAAACTGGATATGACTAAGGGCTAGTGTGAAGTAGACTTCTCTTGTTGACATACACACGAGCTCGCCCGAAAGCGGCAAAGTTTCTTGATAGGAAAAAATACAACTTTTATTGCCGGGCTTTTCTGATGAGGCAGGGCTTCGCGTACCCCTAGAATGCCTTCACGGACCCCCATTTGAGATCCACTTGACTAACGAATGCCTCAGCCTTAAGATAGTATTTGCAGTTGAATAAGAACAAAATTTATGTTTATCACCACAAGCTCTTCCCATTTGAAGAAGCGCCTCAAAATGACTAGAAACAATCATGTTATTCCATTTCTAATGCATACCAATTAAAACAGCTCTAATACTGCCTTCAACATCCACAGAAGGAGGAACTAAACGGAGAATCAATAATCGGGAATTATTAGACACTCACCGCGTACTAACGGTCTCCGCTTCCTCGGTGGTGATGCCGAGATGCGACTGGTGTCGCAGGTTGGCGACGCAACATTTTCGTTCTGGCTGCTGCAGTCATCATTGCTGGCAGCGTTCACGGCGGGGTCTCTGTTGGATGTAGTTGGCATCATACTTAGATAAAATACTTTGATAATGAAAATAGAGATACTAGCCTCTCCAGCATCTGTTGTTGCTTTGAGAATTCTACTGCTTTGTCTGCACTGTCTACACAAAAAAGCAAAGCAGATAAAGCACTGAATGTTAATTTGGCGACTGCATGCAGACGAGCAAGTAGCCTTTAGCCAGTGCAATGCTGGTAACTTGAGCCTTGTTTTCTGTGCATCATTGAGTAGTGATTACATGACCGGATAAACAGGCTGGTACAGGGACTAAACTCGGGACAGATCCCTGGATTCTGCAGTTTAACCTTTTGCTCCAGATCCTTAGAGTTGCAGTGTGCTATATTTTCTCAGAGCACAACGAATGTTACAAGCTAACGGGGCCAATAAAGCAGCATCAAAAACACCATGTCACTGTACTCATCTTTCTGTGCTTGTGATATCAATGGTTAAGCCAATAGACCGACCTCACTAAGCATTCGGTGCAAGCGTGACGCCGCCATAATTTTATTTCACAGGAGGCAGATGGTAGTGCATGAGAGGGCTCGTGCCGTGCTGTCTCGTGCTCTACATGTGCGGAGGTCCAGCAAGGTTGTCGCACGTGCAGAAAGACTAAAGTTCCCTCGATGCATTGCGACAGCGGTGGCATAGTCAAACTGCCTGGTGAGATCGGTCTATTAAGTGCGCTGAATGCACCGTGACCTTCCACTTTTAATCTCCGAGTCACTTTGTTTGTATTCTAGCCTTTGACTGTGCTGTGACTAAAGGCCGGTTCATGAATACAATGAGGCTCACATGTGGAGCCGACTTACATCATAATCGTAAAGCCACTGAAATCTCTCTGCACCGAAATCCATTTCAAGAGATCTCATTATGGTGATAGATGTGTTCTTGGTGTTGAGACTGCCTTTGACGCTCAAGCTTACTTCTTACTGAACTAAACAAGGTGTACAGTTTTTAGGCAAGATAGTCTTTTTTTTTGTGCATGCCATCAAACATGTTATTTTCAAATGGAAGTAAGTTATCGTAATCACAAGCACCATCAAGTTCTTGCAATGTCCCCGGTACCAAGCTATACTGAAGCAGTATCGGTGCTAAGTCAGCGCTATATTATTGCAAAAGTCGGTGCTGATAGCAGTGCACTGAATATGTGAAAGGACCGCTATGGTGTAATCGACTTATAGCACACTCAATTACTCATGTCCTCTTCTCTTAGTTCATTCCAATACAGCCTCTGCAAACCCTGAGACCTAAGCTTGTCCCTCAAGCTTATGGAAAGGCCAATGGTGCAGACGTTTGTTCTTATTAGAGCGCAGCTCTTAGGCGCCCGTTTCCGGCTTGAGCGGCGTCGCCGTCGGCGTAACTGCGCGGTGCCTTATGGGACTTTTCCCATAATGCACCGCGCGGGAGGAAGGAGGAGGAAGGTGGAGGGGGAGGAGAAGGAGGAGGGAGAAAACAGATGAGGAGGGGAGGAGGAGGAGGAGGAAGAGGGGGAGGAGTAGATGAGGAGGGAGGAAGAGAGGGTACGGATGAGGAGGAGGGGCATACCGTCCCCTCCATACTCTCCCCTCCTCCTCCTCAAGAGCTGCGCTCTAATTCGGCATTTCGGGGAGTTGTAAACGTCCTCGTTGAAATGAGCTTCAACATGCCAAAATAATTTTAATGGTAGTTGAAAAAACAATTACAATTAAGATATTACACCAGCTGATGCAGAAATTAGTGAAATTACAGCAGCAGATACTTTTAGTTGAAGTAAACTACACAGAAGTAAGAAGGACACAATAATTTAAGTAGGACCTGGTAACTATGGCTGGTTGGTCCCCCGACTCGCACATCTGCAGCAACAGCCTGCGGGCCGGTGACTGTGCATCTCCTGAAATGAAACCAAGGAAAGGCCATATGCAATATATTCAGTTAGTGTTGTGCATGAGGACACACTGCTACAGCTCAAAATCACCTAATATGGCAAACAGCAGATGTTACGGGACCTGATCTGTGATTGAAATGGTAATCTAATACTTTTTTACTTGAAAAATCTGCTAAACACACTTGGTTACTTTGGAGAGAAGATCTTTTGTAGCAATGGAAGGGGGGCAGTCAGAACCAACAGTTCAAACAAATGCCCTGATGTAGAATGAACAAAAATACTGATCATGCCGTAGTTGCATAAATGGAAAATTAAATCTCCCATCTCAATACAAAAAATGTCACCTTGCTGGCTCGTAGGCAAAGTGCCAGCCTACGAATCCTCAGATGGGGGATGCAAACCCCGGCCGACGTGCCCGCAATCTGACATGGGCTTATTGCGGGCAAGGTGCTGTGTAATCGAGATTTCGGTTGCATGTCTAAAGAGCCCCCAGGTGGTTGAAATTAATCCTTAATCCACTGCAGCGGCATGCAAGATGTCCTGCACCAGTTTGGCACGTAAAGCCCTTAAATTTGACTTCTTTTAATACACGGGCTGGGACCATGGGCGTACCAACCGGTGGGGCAAGGGGAGCGCTTGCCCCCCCCCCCCAGTTTTCAGAGTGGGGGGGGGGGGGGCAAGGCATGTGTTTTGCCTCCCTGCAAACAGCCGCCACTGGGCAGGGCAAACACTAGCCGGCGGCGCCACAGGGATTTCAGGGCTCCGCCCCCGGCCCTGGGGGGGGGGGCATGGGCGTACCAACCAGGGGGCAAGGGGGGCGCTTGCCCCTTCAGTTCTCAGAGTGGGGGGGGGGCAAGGCATTTCGCCCCCCCCCCCCTGAAACAGCCGCCACTGGGCAGGGCAAAGACTGGCTGGCGGCACCGAAGGGATACCAAGGGCACCGCCCCCGGCCCTGGGGGGGTGCCCCACTCCAGAACAAGTTGGTACGCCACTGGGGGGTCTGGTTTGCCCCCCCCCTCAAAAACAAGTTAGTACGCCACTGGCTGGGACACTTCAGTGGTAGCTCTTAGAGTAGACAGTTCCCATTAAGCAGACAGTGCCTGACACAAAAGTCGAATGCAAGCTTCTACACCGTGCACATCTGGTGCAGCTAAAACCCACAGTCCTGAGAAGTGTGGTCGCATGGTTTGCTGTGACAATTTGAAGGGATCATGATACACAATGCTTGTGGAAATTATCACTTACCGCTTAAATCTCTTGGAAGGGCACCATCAGTAATTTGCTCCAAGTACTTCTGAGATATATACTACCTTGCCAGACATGTACCTACTACTAGGGATGAGATGAAGTGATACTCAGTTTGTGCCATGCATTGTTGATCTGCATCTAGAGATTTATACGTGATAGATATTGCGAGTTTCACTACACAGTCACTCCGTATACTGGTGTTTGAAGAAAAGAGAACCGCGTTTTTCTTACCGCAAAAATAAACTGCAGATCGCCGTAATTACTGTGGCGCTATCGATCCCAACCGCTAGCATTCCATTTCGGCGGAGATCTGCAGCGCTTCGGCAGAGTAGTTTTTTCGGTGAAAGGCAAGGAAAGTCAAATTTGTGTCGCAAAACCTTAATACTGCATCGACGTTTTAGTTTGAAAATTGGGCTATGTGGTTCAGTACAAAGAGCATAACACAATCAGACGTACCATTCTCGTCTCTCTGGGCTGCAGCTTGCCCTGTAGCCACTGCCGCCGCCGCGGCGGCGGCCGATCCCGACGCGGCGGCAGCTTCCCTTATCGCGAGCCCAGCACGCTGGTCAGCTGACGCACTGACCCGCTGAATGGACACTTGTCCTGCCGCCGTGCCCGCCGTGGACGAAGCCATTGCACTGCTGCTTCGTGGCAGCACCTTCGGCAAATAGCCGAACTCATGAGCCAAGTCCGATATTTCTTGGAGCAGCTGTTCCTTGACGGTGTACTGTTCTTCCGTCCCGGATCTACATTTTGTGAAATTCGGGAGAAATGTGAATGAAATTCGCCACGCACCTTGCCTTCTTAAGCCTACAATAATAATTGCTAATATAATTATGACTTACTTCCTCAAGTTGCTCCGGTCTTCCCGGTGGAAATGCTCGAGAAGCAGATCAGATCGCTCCCGAACCGAGCGAACGCTGAAGGATCGACCAGTGGCTGCATTTAGATTGTCCGTCACCGCCGTCCACTGCGTCGCATTCCTCAGGGGGTTTAGGGCTACAACTTCGTGTAGCAGCACGATGTCGTCCGTTATGGAGAACCTTCTACGGGAAGCAGGCTGCGAACCCAACGACGAAGCACAAGCACCACCGTCCATCTTGGCACGTTGGGGAGGAAGGGAAGAAAGGGCTACATGAGCCAGCGAGCACGGAACGGAAGTTCCTGGAGAGTCTCGCCGATTCTCGTAGGTCTCGAGATCCGCTATTTCGTGAGGCGCCTCCGCAACCACGTCCGCAACTCCGCAAGATCTGCGCTAGATTGGCGCATGCGCGGTAGTTGTGGAGGCGTAGCGGATAACGTAGCGGAGGCGTAGCGGAGACGCAAAAATGATCTACGAAAACTCCCTATTAGGGACTTTTAGAAAACCGCTGCCGGGTTCTGAGTACCGCACTACCGGAGCCTTTGAAGCATGCTTTAGGCGCGCGCCCGGGTGATACCGTGGCCGCAGGGCACGCGCTTAAAAGCATGCTTCAAAAACTCCGGTAGTGCGGTACTCGGAACGCGGCAGCGGTTTGCTAAAGGTCCCCATTGGCGTGCACCGCGAGTCCGCGTCGGAAAAGCTGCCCCCAAAAAAGAAGGGACGAATGGCAGAGCCGGCTCAGGGCTGACGTCGATGATGCGGCCGCTCATAATCGAGTTTGTGGGGCGCATTTATTTCTTAGGTGTGTAACGCACTTTTATAACGTGTTTGTGTACACTGTTAGCGCCAATACGACATCGACGCGCACAAGTTCGTGGCCCCAGTGATGACTTTCCACTATACCACAAGTTTGTGTGGTGGAGAAAAACAATCTAGCGAGGTACACCTTGCGTTGTTGTTGCGTTGTGTGCGCTTCGTAAATTAGGAACTCGCAAACTCGGAAATTGTGATTATGGTTGAGTAGGAAGTCATTTCCTAATAAAAACAACTTCACCATTCGAAATAACATTCAATCGCGGCTCCTGCACCCAGCCGATCGTCAAGTGGCTGTGTGTGCTTTAAAGCGTTCCCGTACAAGAAAGCTTCTTTTTCGGACAGGTAATCAATTACGTCAACATCTTCGACCTTGGGATAAATGCGTACAACGACCACGGTCTCGTCAGTTGCGAGAGCGGATCTTTGCCATTTGACATCAAAATATTTTGCTCGTATCGCGAGCGCATCGACGCCGGCAAATTCTGCGCCTGTCGCTCGACATCACCATCGTGTACGTACCTTTGATGGTACAATTGACGGCGCGTATGCCCAAATTTCTGGGCACGCCCCATTTTTGCCTGTTTTCGACGTCTGAGGCGGCTGTACAACTCCAAAGCGCACGACACGAGAGCGCCGACAGTAGGGCGCCGCAATGCTAGCGTGCGTGACAGTAGAACGCCGCGACGTTAGCGCGCGCGACCCAGCTTTGAAATTCCTTATCAGTTAACCTGAGGGGACAGATCTCACCCTAGAGTTCAGACCTCCGATTTTCGAGCGGTAAGACACTGCGTACTTTACGGGGTAGGTTAACCTTTGTTAGGAATATACAGGGAGCTTTCGTAGACCGCGTTTCCCCCTCCGCTAAGCCCTCCGCAACGAAGAAGCCACTACTGCGCCTGCGCGCCGATGGCCTTGACTGTAGAGTGCCGGGTACCGTAGCGGGTTGCGGAGGGCGTTGCGGGACGGCCAAAACGATCTACGAAAACTCCCTTTGACTCAAGGCCGAAGGACTCCATAAAGCTCATTCCCCCTAGGATGCGGCGTTTCCTATACGCTTCTCGGAACCCGTGACCGTGCTAGATCTTGGCACTCTGGTGCCGTATCCCTGGAGGGCGGCAGAAAAAAAACTCTTGGAGAAAATCTCAACGGAGAATAGCTCACCGGAAAAAAGCTCACCGGAGAAAAGCTTACCGCAAACCCCGCAGATGCGGAGAAAAGCTCACCGGCCCTTGAGCGGATGCGGAGAAGAGCTCACCAAAATTTTTTTTATTTGTTCTTAGCTTAGCAGATTCTGCGTTACACGTGGTAATTAAACACAATTAGAATTCGTCACTTCAATAAAAATAATTGTCCTCTTTTTGTAATATTCTTGAAGTTCATTGGCCATATTTACTAATTCCTTAAAAATTAGTAATCACCCATTCTGTGTATTAATGACGCTGCAAGTATAAAATTAGAACATCGGACACCCGTAAAAAAGAGAATTCATTGACAGCATGAAAGTGCGCCATCGGTAGCTCTCTCAGATAAAGAGGTTTGTTTTTTGCGTGCTAATATGAATAACGGTGTGTGAACCATTTCAGCTCCGAAGATTGTGTGGTGCCTGATCGATAAGTAGGTGTTCGTGGGAAACCCCCTTTTTGGCTGATTTTGACGTCTGAGGCCATCTTTGGAGAGCGATAACTTAAGAAATACTGGGCCGCTTCAAAAGCACTCGGGCATATGCCTCACAGACCTAGAGGAGATTCATTATAATGAATTACAGACTGCTGAGTATCGCCATTGATGGTACAATTGACGGCGCGTTTGCCCAAATTTGTGGGAAACGCCCCCTTTTTGCTTGATATTGACGTCTCAGGCCATCTTTGGAGAGCGATAACTTAAGAAATACAGGGCCGCTTCAAAAGCACTCGGGCATATGCCTCACAGACCTAGAGGAGATTCATTATAATGAATTACAGACTGCTGAGTATCGCCATTGATGGTACAATTGACGGCGCGTTTGCCCAAATTTGTGGGAAACGCCCCTTTTTGCTTGATATTGACGTCTCAGGCCATCTTTGGAGAGCGATAACTTAAGAAATACTGGGCCGCTTCAAAAGCACTCGGGCATATGCCTCACAGACCTAGAGGAGATTCATTATAATGAATTACAGACTGCTGAGTATCGCCATTGATGGTACAATTGACGGCGCGTTTGCCCAAATTTGTGGGAAACGCCCCCTTTTTGCTTGATATTGACGTCTCAGGCCATCTTTGGAGAGCGATAACTTAAGAAATACTGGGCCGCTTCAAAAGCACTCGGGCATATGCCTCACAGACCTAGAGGAGATTCATTATAATGAATTACAGACTGCTGAGTATCGCCATTGATGGTACAATTGACGGCGCGTTTGCCCAAATTTGTGGGAAACGCCCCCTTTTTGCTTGATATTGACGTCTCAGGCCATCTTTGGAGAGCGATAACTTAAGAAATACTGGGCCGCTTCAAAAGCACTCGGGCATATGCCTCACAGACCTAGAGGAGATTCATTATAATGAATTACAGACTGCTGAGTATCGCCATTGATGGTACAATTGACGGCGCGTTTGCCCAAATTTGTGGGAAACGCCCCCTTTTTCTTGATATTGACGTCTCAGGCCATCTTTGGAGAGCGATAACTTAAGAAATACTGGGCCGCTTCAAAAGCACTCGGGCATATGCCTCACAGACCTAGAGGAGATTCATTATAATGAATTATAGACCTCTGAGTGTCACCATTGATGGTACAATTGACGGCGCGCATGCCCGCATTTCTGAGACACGCCCCTTTTGTCCCTGATTTTGACGTCTGAAGCTGCGAAGACTTAAGAAATATTGGACCGCTTCAAAAGATTTCTGGCGTACGCTTAGCAAACCTACATAAGATTGATTATTTAGCACTAACAGCGTGCTAAATGTCAGCATAAATGGTACTGTTCATGTCGCGTTTGCCAAAATATCTGGACCACGCCCACTCATTGTGGCATTTTTATCTTTAATACCATCCTTGAAGTGCAACAGCTGGAGAAATAAAATTCGGACACTTTTTAAAGGATAGTTCGAACCAAAAAACTTCTTGCCTCCTTAATTATTTAGCACTTTAAGTAGAATTTATTTGAGGTAATTACGTGATGAGAACAAAGAAAAACGCATTCAGGTTCCGTGCTTATAATTTAAGAAAACATTCAGTGTAGTTGCCGTTTCGTTTTACAGTACATATGTTGCTAAAGTATGTATTTAGGAACGCAATAACGTCACTGAATCCTCGAGTCTCCTCACCAACGGCGGCTTCTTTTTTGTATTTAAAGTCCTGCGGAACCACTTTAAAATTAAGTAATATGAAAATAAAAAATGTGTCCATGTAGCTAGACACATTGGCTATATATATAGCAAAATGCAACTAAATTGATGGTGTGGTTCTCTTGGGGTTTGCAATAAATGTTGAAAAGACGTACGATTTTCTGCGGCTCGCCATAGGAACCAATGAGTAAAAGTTTGGTTGCATTTTGGCTGTACTTAATATAAACCCACGACCACGAAATTTTTCGTGCAAGTTGAGGGCAACGTAGTAAAAGTGACACAAAAGTGCAAAGCGATTAAGTGATTAGTTTTGTTGGTATAAAAAAAGATCGCTTTGGTCCATTGAGTTACGGGCGGCGGCGCAACGGCGGCCGATAGATGGCGTAAGCAGCGGCGGCGCGCGCATGTCTGATAGCGAGTTCGCTTTCTACACGCACTGGCACCGTTCGAGTTCTCTCCCAGAATGCATCGCACCTCGCAGAGTGTTGCGCGAAGAACTGGACTCAAACGAACTCGCCAGATGCACCGAGTGCAGAAGACTGATGCTGCCGCCATCTATGTTGTAGAAAAGGTACCGACCTCAAACCGAAACCAGCTCCTTTCTGTTCGGAGTGATGGGTGAGAATGTGAGAGTGCAGTCGCTACCAACGTTTATCTACAAACGTTGGTCGCTGCAACCTGTAGTTTATAGTTGCGATGACTTCAAGCAACTCGGCTGTCGTAGAGATAGTTACAGACGGCGTATTTCCGCAACCAGCTGTCTACAAAGCAGCTGGTTGCGACCTTTCAATTCTCATAACCGTTTACATTGAACAAAACTGATGATGCTGTCCGAGCAGAAGCTTGATCCGTTTGAGCATGGTATTATGCGTGAACCACTGAAAAGGTACGGCTTAAAACTAGTCTGTTGGAATATCCAGCAAAACTTTTCGTGGGACTTTCGATTTCGATCGTCATTACAGGTGGATCAGATATTAGCCTTGGTGAGGGCGTCGAGAACGAGAGTTTTTCGAACAAAATACGACGGGGCAAGTTAGCTCACGTAGGTAAATTTTAAACATGATGATTTTTGAACGACACCGCAGCGGAAGCCATGACTCGTTTTCGCTTGTACATTCAGGTGCTGCTCTTTTCGGCTACCGTCCCGCTGAAGCTCTCCGTAGCTTTCCCGACTGACGTCCGTGGTCCCAGTGATGACGGTGAACAATCCCTGGAGCATGACTCGACCACAGTGCCGTTTCTGCTCACCCCGCCGTGCCTGGACACTTCCATCCACCCCGCCTGGCAACCAGGAACTTCGTCGGAGGACTGTCTACAAAAGCAGCTTCTACCCGCCGGCCAGTTGGGGCTCGACACCGCAGCGGCAGCCATGACTCGCACTCTTAGAAAAAAGGGTCAGTATAGTCCTCCCTAAAGGGAGGAACGCTCTTGACACATATGTTCCTTCAGAAATGGAGAAACTTTCGTCCCTAAAGCAGGGGAGCAAAAGTTCCTCCGTCGCCTGCATCTCATTATGGCGGCCACGAATCGAGCAAATCGAGCTCAATAAGGCTTAACGAGAACACGAAGTCTATTGTACGGAGCGAGAGGAGCAGCAAATAAAAACGTAACACGAGCTTTCCGCGAACTGTATTTATTTCCGAAGCCGGCTTCCCCCTGCAGGTAAAGAAACTTACGTTTCGAAAGCATGCAGTCACTCAGTCGTCTCATCGTCAGCACTGCGATGTTAAACGGAGACAACCGGCACCCAGTTCGCGCACTTTGTCTTACCTTTGCTATTCCTCGAGCCACAATTCCTTCGTCAACCGTTGCGTCAACCGCACATCACGAAGGAGTGGTAAACCATTCGCCCGCAAAACCAAAAGCCGCTCTCAAAAAAAGCAAATCCGAAGCAGCCTCTTGGCTCGTTTCAGCACGGTAACACGAAATTATGGCGTAGCCGCGTAGCGTAAAAGGAGGTTAAATCGCTTGCCACCAGATGGCAGGGTCAAGCAGATTGATCGCAAGTAGCTAGGCTAGGTGGCGCTAGTTACCGCCCAATTCATGTTCTACAAAAAATATTTTATTTTCTGACGCCACCATTGCGCTTCGGGACCCTCTATTTCACACAGGTAGACACATTACGCGTTCTACGGTACAAGCATCAGCTGAACATACATAGAGCGCATACACATACATACAAACATCAAACAACAATACAACAGCACACTAACCCGATCACTACTCCCGAGCTCTGCGTTTCCGTCTTTTATACTGGTCGTTTTGAACGTACGGAATTTTTCGGTGACTCCCTAAGCAATAAAAAATATTCCCAGCATGTTGATTTTTTTCCAGCAATGTCATACATCTGAGAGTATTTTTAATGGCTCAGGGGATGAATCTCTTATTAAAAAGAAAACGCTCGATCATGCCGTAATTATTTGAAAGCCAATAAATCGAGCCGCTCCAATGCGGTTCCAAGCCTGGGTTTGTTTCCCCGCACGGCACTTCCTAGCCAGTATTTCTATTGTAGTGTTTGTTTTTCTATTTGTGCTGTTCGCGCACGGCTGCAATTGCCGTCTTGAATTAATCTGTGTAGAGCGGATATTCACTCAGCTGGAAGTGATGCTTCACGGGCAGAGAGATCGCTTTTCGATCAACTTGAATGCAGTCAAAGCCGCGACTTGCGGCAGGTGTTAAGTGTACGGAGCTACCCCGTGGCGAGCTCGAAAACGTCTAGCGCTCATCCCAGCGCGCCACTTGGAGGGCAGTTTCTCCAGGAACCGTAGTATATTTAAACAGCAAAATAAAGGATAGCTTTTTTTTCGATTTTACCTTTTTTATGCTAAAATTTCATTGTAAATATAGTACTTTCCGTCATTATTTCGTACTGTTCAGTCTTTTCACCAGAGCGCAATCGCTCTCGGGGACCGACAGTCACATTGGCCACTGTACGATAGGAGCTTACCGTTCAGACCAGCGTTCCAACATGATTATCCGCACGTCGATCGACTGCACCTAATTTCTCAAGTGGTCTTAAACTCTTTAATGTAAAGGGGAATGTCAACCTGCGACACCCCGCCCCCTCCGATCACGGCCCGACCAGCGGCATCAATGCCCGACAGTTTACGTCATCTCATCTTGTTGTTACACCACTGATACGCGAACACACGGTCACATCGGCGATAATTCCAGTCTTCTGTTCACTACGCACAACACTGCCATCACGATGTTGCTGCTATGTTGCTGACACGCAGAAATACAGAACCACGTTGAACGCCGGTTGGCACTCGGCACGGAAAACAGAACAGAACTCGAACGTCAGCACGGAATGCGCGATCCCAGGCAGCCGGCAGGAAAACCTGCCTGCCTTGGACACAGTTCCTGCGATTTCCATAACGTCGAAAACGTCGATACAGTGCCTCGTGGTTCCGCTACTGTAGTTCTGCTACAGTCAGCCTGCAGACCGAGACGTCGCATCTGATCCGTCACTTCACCAGATGTACGCAGCACTGAAGCACTGCGCCTATTCGCACGATCATTCGCAATGGTACCTGTCCAGACTTTCTGGCATGCACTAGCAGTCGCAACTAGCAGTACTCTAGACGGTTCGTTTATAAGTTTACGATAGGACGGCTTACGCTTGTTGAGCTACCAGTGCGCGCGCGTTCATGTACGAGTGCTAATTCAGCTAACATGAGGCTCATGCTAGCGACATAGAGCTGCAGTAGAGAGTAGCTAGACGATGACATTCGCGCGTTATCAGCGTGCAGCTAGTTCTCAAGTGCATGTATATGCGCGTGACGCTGGTAGCATGTAGACGGCGCTTCGAATGCAACGATCTATGGCAACGCGACACGTACGAAAGGCACATGATATTGCAGCGTGACATGACTGACTCGCAGTCTGTAATTAGCACGTCTGTCTGCTGCATCACAGTATGAACAGCGAAACGCCAACGGCACACGACTTCTGAGCATATATCGACACGCAGCTGATAGCAAGTTCAGTCATAGCCAGCGTTGATAGACTACGATAGCTCAGATAGATACTGATAGAGCTGAAATCCAGTCGCATGACAGTATGCATAGAATGCTCAGTCGCACTGAAATACAGAACTCACGTTGAACGCCGGTTGGCACTCGGCACGTGAAAACAGAACCGAACTCAGCACGGAAGTGCACCCAGGCAGCCGTGTCAGAAAAATCTGCCTGCCTTGGACACAGTTCCTGCGATTTCCATAACGTCGAAAACATCGATACCGTGCCTCGTGGTTCCGCTACTGTAGTTCCGCATCGGTGCCATCCCAGCCACTCGACGCACTGTCCGCAATCCAGAGACGGCCATCTTACCCAGTGTACGTAGCGCTGCTGGCACTGCTCCGGAACTTCGCTGTTTCTAGCGGCTTCATTTGTTCGTTTGAAAAAATTAGTGGTAAAAACGTCAATGCAACCGAAATGTTCTGCACGTTTGGACTAGAAGACGGAATTAACGGCGGCCTTCGCTGCCGCTGAAGCTCAATCAACTCAACAACATTTATTTAACAACGTGCGCGACGTGCTCGAAAAACGAAACCGAAAGAAGATGCCTCCCTTCTTCTCGAGTCCGCTTGGGGGCGCGTCAGTAGAAGGGAGGAAGACGCGCCGTTGCTACCTTTTACCTCCATTTTTTCTTAGAGTGCAGGGTCAGGGCCCGGCAGTCGAGGCGGCCGAGGCAGCCGAGTTACGAAATGTGGCCGAAGAGGCCGAGGCCCGAAGCCCGCCGCTATCGCAGCTGATCGCAGCCGCCCAGTGTACGTAGCAGTGTCGGCATCGTTTCGAAGCTTAGCGGTTTATGACGGATGTGTTTAAACTTCTTTCTTTGTGAATGTCAAAAACGCCGCGGCAAAAGAAACGACTGAAGGACCGACCTCGTCGTCTTGGCCCCTGCGTAAACGGCTTAGATCCAACCTGGGTGCCCAAATCTTGTTTATCAAACAGCGCGCTGATGAAGCTTGTAGCAATGATATTTGTATAGTTTTCCTTGGCGTCGGTGGATAATAAGGACTTTAATTTTCCTTCCATCGGTCTGGGTTTGTTTATGCCTGTTTTGGTAAATAAAAAAATTAAAAAAACTTAACGAAAAAAAAACAAAAAACACCGCTCCTTCCAGGGATCGAACCTTCGACCACTTGGTCAGTAGTGCGATGTTCTACCCCTGCGCCAACTGAACAGGGAGGAACTGGACCTCCTCCTTTCATCCAAACTTCCGTTCCTCCCTTCTCTGGGCAACTTGACCACAACAAGGAGGAACAGTCGCCGTTGCTACCTTTCTCCTCCTTTTTTTCTTAGAGTGCAGTTTTCGCTTGTACATTCAGGTTGGTTACCTTCCGAATACCAAACGCTCTGGTAGCAAAGATCAGTGCTTGTTTTTAGTGTCGAGCCCCTACGACATTCTGCGCACATGTTTGAAGTGTCTTCTTTGTTACTTCTTCCAGTACGCGTATGTTTTTTCGATCTGCCAACGCCTTTTAATTTTGTCGGGTGACGTTGAATCAAATCCGGGCCCACTGACGGTCAGTGAGCAGATAGCGAGTATACTGGCTGCAGTTCAGAGGATTGAGGCTGCGCAGACTGACATCTTGGCAAAGATTACATCTTTAGAAAGTGGATTAAAGACGACAGATACATCGGTCATACAGCTCGTCTCTCGGATAACTGCTGTCGAAGAAAGGTTGGACGCGACGAACGCTGTAACTACACCTGGTCCTCATATTTCTGTTGAGCTAGCAACTATTCAGAGGCAGTGTGAGGACAATGAAAATAGGCTTAGGAGATCAAACTTGTTGTTCTTTGGGTGCTCAGATAATTCAACCGAGACGTGGGGTCAATCTGAAGAAAAAGTCGTCGAGTTTTGCGCGCAGAAGATGGGGATTCAGTTAGACACGTCAAATCTTGAACGATCGCATCGCCTAGGCAGATATCAGCCAGGGAAAAACAGGCCTATCATCGTCAAGTTCGCCAGATACAAAGACAAAGAAAGCATTTTGGCCGCCGGATTTAAGCTTAAAGATACCCCTTTTTCTGTACGAGAGGATTTTTCTCAGTCTGTGCGACTTGCCCGTAGAAAACTTTTCGAGTACGGGAGAAGTCTGAATGTACCATTTAAAGTTCGTTTTGATAAGCTACATATTAATAACAAACGTTTTTTCTTTCACCCGGAGTCCCAGTCTGTTGTCGAACTATTATAACAAAGTGCGTGTCCGTATAACAAACAAAAGGCTCTATCTTCCCCCCGTCATGCCGCAGCACGCGATAAAAACCAAGAATTATCTGTCCTTTTCACAAACATCCGCAGCATCATGTCAAACCGAGATAAGCTTCATAGCGTACTGGAGGACAGTTCATCAGATATAGTTATCCTAACAGAAACGTGGTTGAAACCCGATATCGAAGATAAAGAACTTTTTCCGACTCATCTTAACTATAACATATTCCGGCTTGATCGGCTCGGCAGACGGGGAGGCGGTGTGCTCATTGCCATAAAAAGACAAATTTCTTCTTCCGACATCTGTTTAATGAATCATGGCTTAGAACTGTTATGCATATGCGTTTGTACATCATTTAGTAAAGTCATTCTTGGTGTCTGTTATAAACCACCCGATTGTGTTTCATCATTTCATACCGAACTATACTCAGTCCTACTTGATGTAAAAAATCGTTTTCCAAAGGCCGATATCATATTATTTGGTGACTTCAATTTTCCCCTTATTAACTGGTCGAACCTATCATCGGGAAGCTCTGCAGCTAACCTGTTTCTGGATATGTGTCTCAATTTAAACTTTACACAGGTAGTTGACCAACCTACTCGTTCAGATAACATTCTAGACTTGATACTAACAACATCACCTGATCTAGTCAAATCTATCCATTACTGTGACGGACTCAGCGATCACAAGCTTCTGCACATTGACCTGTCACTACCCGTCCTCGTGAAACATCCCATTTGCAAAATCATTCACGATTATAACAAGGCCGACTATGAATCAATAAACCGTGAGCTGACCACTTTTTTCGACCACTTCAATGCGAATTTTTATCGTAGGTCAGTAGAAGAAAATTGGATGTTATTTAAAACTAAAATAAATAATCTAGTTAATATTTTTGTTCCCACTGTTCGTATACGCACTGACTCAGCTAAACCATGGTTTACCAAAACACTGCTCTCCTTAAGTAACAAGAAAAAAGACTCTTTGCAAAAGCTAAACGTTTTGGTACGACACAGGCATGGGATGCTTATAATTCCGCCCTACATACATATACCCGTAACCTTAGATTGTCAAAGAGAAAGTTTTTTTATAATGACTTACCTTCCATACTCCGTAGTAATCCTAGAAAGTTTTGGAAGTTGGTGTCGCCAAATAATGACATCTCTACCATCCATCTTACTCACGCTAACGGTGACCCCATTCCGGAGAGTGACTGCCCTAGGGTTTTTAACGAATACTTTTCATCAGTGTTTACTAACGAGTGCTTGGACTCTGTCCCCACTCTCCCTGAAGAGCTTTACGAGCGCATGCATCCTATTAATGTTAACTCCGCCGGTATTAAAAAATTGATTGATAAACTAAAACTTACTTCGTCCGCTGGAACCGATAACATCAACTCTAAAATTTAAAAAAACACCAGTGTTATTTCTAGTGAGTATTTGCAACTCATCTTTAATCAGTCCTTATCTCAAAGCTGCCTTCCATCTGACTGGAAGGTGGGAAGGGTTATCCCAGTCTTTAAGCAGGGCAGCCGCTCTTCCGCATCTAATTATCGCCCTATTTCTTTGACTTCCATTTCATGCAAACTACTTGAGCATATCCTCTACTCCAATATCATGAGGCACCTATCATCACATTCTTTCTTCTTTAAACAGCAGCACGGTTTTCTAAAGGGACTTTCCTGCGAAACACAGCTCTGCGACTTCATCCATGATTTGCACACTAACCTCGAATGTCATGTCCAGACTGACGCAGTTTTTCTTGATTTTTCAAAAGCGTTCGACCGTGTCCCCCATCAACGCCTTCTTTCTAAGCTATCATCTCTTTGCCTCGACCAATTAACGTTTGCATGGATTCGTGACTTTCTTTTTTCCCGTGTACAGCTCACGTCCATTAATGATCATGAATCTTCCTTAATAAATGTATCTTCTGGTGTTCCCCAGGGGTCCGTCCTTGGGCCCTTACTCTTTTTAATATTTATTAATGACATTCCCATTGGGATTTCTTCAAAAATGCGCCTTTTTGCCGACGACTGCGTCATCTATAACAAAGTAACCTGTGTGCAAAATAATAACCAGCTTCAGGAGGATCTAGATAAAATTAACAATTGGTGCAAAGAGTGGATGATGTCATTAAACAAGTCTAAATGCAAACTAATTCACTTCACCAGGAAAAAAACCACCCTGTCATTCAATTACTTCTTAGAGTCCGATCTGATTGAGACCGCTACTGTGTATAAATACCTTGGTGTAAGACTAACATCTGACCTTTCCTGGAATAACCACATAGAAGCCATTACTGCCGATTCATCTAGAACTCTTGGACTAATCAGACGTAACTTAAAAAGCGCTCCACCGTTTGTCCGTAAGCTGGCCTTTGACACGTACGTCAGACCAAAATTAGAATATGCCTCAACCATCTGGAATCCCCATCAACTGTACCTCATCAATACCCTTGAGGCAGTTCAGAACAGAGCTGCTCGCTTCATTTCATCCACTTATGACTTTTCTTTCAGTGTCTCAGCGCTAAAAACTCAACTAACCATGTCCTCTTTGCAGCTTCGCAGGAAAGTCTCTCAGCTGTGTCTTATTCATAAAATCTACTACCACATTCCCGACCTCAAAACCACTTTGTTATTACCTCCCGACCGAACATCTTCTCGCCTCAACAACGTCTGCACCATCAAACGCATTTCTGGCTCTACTAACGCTTTCAATCGGTCATTTATTCCTCAAGCCATCAGCGACTGGAATAGTCTCCCATCCTCCATCGTCACCATCTTGGACCCTGCTGATTTCTCATCTGCAGTAAAACTACACCTTTCTTGTCATTAGCTTCAATTTTGTATAATTTCTTCGAGTTCCCCGATTGTATTATGCTTGTGTTTTGGCTTTTATATTGTTTATATTCTGATTACGCCTCCCCTTATGTAATGCCCTTAACGGGCCCT
>JAZHYW010011182.1:0-11854 GCA_037355805.1 Ixodes ricinus | reverse complement strand
AGGGTTTAAATAGCAAGATTGCACTTTGCGAGATTATTATTCTTTGGTCTGAGCGATTTGATAGTGCCTGGTTATCTTTTTGACAGGAATGCCGACGGGCTTATCCGAAGCGTTGCTACCTTTGGGTTGGAATTGGAGTTACGAAACGGGAGCTTTAGTTAGTAAAGGAACAAAACTGCTACCGGTGCATTTCATCTCACTATCTGAGTGTAGCGCTCTGGCAACCAGAGAGGCGATCAAAAGTGGCGGGGAAACTGCCTTGTCTGCACAAGCAGCTAAAAAAAATAAAAGAACCTTCAAGTTTTACATTTGCCGTCGTGGTACACATATCCGCCGAACATGATTATTGAAACTGAGTATATTTCTCTCCACAAGATGGCATTTGTTTATTGGAATGTGTGTGAGTTATTGAGCTATCCGCAGTCGTTCAAAACGTAATCGGCGAAACTAGGTTCCCGTAATCCAGATATTTGTGAGGAACAGCACTTGGCCTTGAACAATAAAAATATTGTGGATACGACCGGCACGCGGGCTTGACGTCAGCGGAGCTGCGGCGGCGCTGCGATCGCTCCGGAGCCGGGAGGTGTGGGCAAAAAAGGCGCGCGTTTAGCATGGGTGCAGTACGGGTTCTTTCGGCTCGGTCACCTTGCGCCGTCCGGGTTGCCAGGTCCGGATGGGGTGACGGATCTCCGTTGAGGGAAGCTGGCGGGTCTTGCCGGAGACGAAGTTGCCTCCCTTGGCCGTCGACGACTAACTTAGTTGAACTTCGGGAGTTACTACCAAGCAATTTTTTACTTTCGCAGCGAATGCAAATATCAAGAGAGACAATGCTGCAAAATGATAACTTCCCCCTGTACAGTGGTCGGGAGAGAGGTGCGTCGGGTGGCCTCCGGCTCATCCAAGCTCGGCAGTCGGCTGGCTCGTGGGATCACGTCCCGATTACGGGGACAAATGTCCCTCGGGACTCCCACGACCGGGCTCCTGATTCCAGAGCGTCAGCTCTCGAGCCCCAGCACGATTCAACCTAAACTCACTGCTGCGTTTCTCGCTGCAAGATCACGCCTTGGCCCGGGTCCCCTTAGAGGACTGGTGAAGCCCTCGACGCGTCGTCAGGCAGGCATTTCCCACTGACCAGAAAGGCCACAACCAATCGGCTGACTTTCTCACCATGTGGCGATTTCTTATATTCCCGCGTGAGAACCCACGCTCTGCGTACATCTCATGGCCAAAGGTCGGGCTGGTTCGGAAGCAAGCAAAACCATTTCTCGCAAGCCGGAGCGGGCAACCGACCCCGGTGTGGATAGCGCCGACTAAGTGAGCCATCCAGTCATTCATTCTGCCAGACGCGGTCTGACGTTGCCGTTCTGCCGTGAACCCTCACACGCGGGCGAGAAAGACTACACCGATGTAAACACGCTGTGTAAACGGTGTCGGCCAGAGCCACCGCGTACTCTGGCCTGAAACGCACGCTCCGATTTCCACGGCAGAAAATGCGGCGTCTCGAACCTTAAGTCGTGAAGTACGCCTGTCTCTCGAGGTGGCTTGCCACGGTGAAGTGTTTACACCAACGCCTCCCACCAGCCATGTCTCCTAGTGCTAACGGCCTACCCGCGGAGCCCTCGTCGATTCTAACAGGCGGCATAGCATTTCCATGCCGAATAGTTGTGCAGTCGTTACCCGCTCCGCGCGGTGCCAGTTAAAGTAGCGGTAACGAGTTTCCCCAAGTTCCCGGCCGACTCTGAAAGGCGCAGAACGTGGATAATATCCGTGGATCGAAAAGAATGGTCGCTCCCGCGCGTGACGACCATTTGTAGTGGCAAAGCATTTTCTTGAAGGCGTAGCGTGCGCTTCCATTTCCATCCTCCGTCCCGAAGCTGGCTTATCTAAGCAGGGAAATCATCGTCTGATCAAGACCCCCCCCCCCCCCCCCCGATTTTGTTCTTACGGCGATTCACGCACAAAGCACCGGCCAAGCGCTCGTCGGTGGCTCGCCACCAGTGCTGGTGGCAACACGTTGGCGAAGCAACGGCGTTGCCGGTAACGCTGTTTCTTTTCTGTAACGTAATAACGTACTCGCTACTTTTTCAAGGCAGTAACGGGGAACGCACTTACGCAACTTATTTCCGAACTGCGGCGAAACTTTCACTAGTTACGTTACATGGTTACATACTTCTTCCCAAGACCTGAAAGAAGTTTTTTTTTTCGTGATTTCATACTTTGTCTTACCTTCAGCCCAGACGTAGCCGACGCCATGAGCTGATGGGACCAATCGACAGAGTCAAAAACACACCATCATGGTGTTCCTCATGTTTCTGCTGTACGTGTTCTACCATCGCTGAACCAATCATAAACAAGAAAGACCCAATGACTCGCTCTTTTCACCTCTGCTTCCATTGGTCCCATTAGCACGTAGGTTGGGGTGCGTCTGGACTTAAGCTGAAACCAAGTATAGGCACCAAGTCATTAATTATTGCACTACATTCCACCTACCTTCAAAAGTTTGCTTGTCTTTCCCTGTGCGAAAAGTCCCACTTCGGAAACACCTAAATGCTACGTCCTTTGTCCCAGTGTCAAAACGCTGTCGCAAATAAAAAGGAACAGTTATTGGTAATTTATATGAAAAAGTAATGTGCGTAACGTGCAGTTACTTTTTAACGCTAACGCTTTTCTTTTATTTCAAGGTAACGTAGGTCGGTGACGCGTTCCTTGTATAGGCAAGTAACGAGTGACATATATCGTTACTTTTTTCGGTAACGGCTACAACACCGCTCGCTACGCGCCGTCCTGCCAAGCGGAAGGAGACCGGCCAGCAGAACGGAAAAATGCGTGACCGCTTGTCGTGCCATGTCGCGCTGATCATGAGGGTAATAAAAATAGCATACCTTTGACTTGAAGGACGCTGTATGTATTTAATCAATTAATAAAAAATCAGCAGAACCCATCCTTTGGGAATGATTATCTACGTTAATGCGAATAGCATCAAACGGTGCGGAGTTATGCGCGTTCGTCAGGTGGCCGGCACACTCTAGATACGCCAGCCCACTCTTGAGGCGATTCTAAATTTGTTGACACTTTCACAGCCCTGCGCACGATCTCCGCAGCCCAGCACGTGCGTTTGTGTCATAGGAAGGCGAGCAAAGCACGCGCCATACGCACAAACACTCAAAATGGTACCGACCAGACTTTCTGGCGTCTCAGCTAGTCTCAACCAACGGTACTCTAAACAGTTGTTTATATCTTTACCATAGGACGCGCTTTACAGCGCTGTCACAGCTACCGGTGCGCGCGCGTTCCATGCGCGAGGGCTCATTCCGCTCTCGTGAGGCTGAGCACGGCCGCTACATCACCCTCTCCCGAGCGCGGGAGAGGGTGAGCTAGCGGCCGTGCTCAGCCTCACGACGGTTTAACCAGCTGAACAACGAAAAGAGGGCGAAAAGAGTGAAGACAGGCGATCGCTGGACTACCAACTATTTAATACTGATACTTCGTTTTCCTCTCCTTTGTCTACTGGCATTGTGGCTACCTTCTCGGACCTTATTCCATCATTTAATGTTGTTGCTCCTCTATTATTGTCTTCTTTTTCTTCCTACTTGATTTTTCTGTGCCATCTCGGATACTGGTTTTCCGAAGGTATCTTTTTTCGCTTTCCTGGAGGGCAATAGATGGTGAACTAACGCAGTTTTCTTCTCTTTATCTTCTATGGCCAAGGCCTCAAGTATTTCGCGAGCGAGCTGGTCTTTGTGGTGAGCCAAGATGGTTCCCATTTCGAGCTTGGCCTTGCACGTGCATGCTCGACAATGGGCAGCTAAATGCTCCTGGCCCTGTTAGGGCTCTTATGGCTTGCTGCATGCTCACGTGCTCGATCGTTAACGCACCTTCCCGTTTGTCCAATATACACACGCCCACATGACAGTGGTATGTTGTAAACCACTCCCTTTTCGCATTGGACGTACTTATTCTTATGCTTGGTGCTGCAAGTGCCGGTGTTGTTGGCCTCCCGCTAGATTCACCTTCCGGCACATGGCATACCCCTTGTTGGGTGCCGAGCACACTACTTTGACGCCCTGCCTTGCGGCTATTTTCTTCAGCCGATGTGTGACACCAGTGAATATACGGAACCACCGCGAAAGGTGATCTAGGATCCTTCTTTCGTGTGTTAGAGTCATTCTTTCGGCTGAATTTCTTGATGTTTTGGCAGAGTTTTTCACAGATGGAGGCCATAGAAGGGTCTCGGATATCCGGCCTCATGGAGTCTGGAGACTTGGTTCTCGAAGCTTCGTCCCATCTGATGTGAACATGTTTTTCTGAGGCTAGCTGTGAGAGCTGTGGTGGCGACCCCTTGCTTTACATTTTTCGAATGTTCGGAGTCAAAGGAAGGAACCCTTTCCCCGATCGCGTTTCGTATCTCCAACAAACGTGTTCATTTTGGAAGTCTAAGGCCAAATCCAGAAACCTGATAGACTTATCAGCGGGAAGCTCGTATGTAAACCAGCTGATGGACTTATCAGCTGGTTAAACCGTTGTAATATGTACCACCAACCAGCTCAGCTTCTACCCCCTGTCAGCCTCACGAGAGCGGAATGAGCCCTCGTGCATGGAACGCGCGCGCACCGGTAGCTGTGACAGCGCTGTAAAGCGCGTCCTATGGTAAAGATATAAACAACTGTTTAGAGTGCGTTGAATGGCTGCCTTCATAGCTCTGTGGTTAGCGCGTCTGCCCGCTGATCAAAGGGTCAACGGTTCGAATCCCAGCCGGCGCCGGTCTTTTTTATTTATTTATCGACCCGCGGCGTAAGAGGCTAGATAGCCAGATAGATAGATACATAGATAGACGAAAAGTGCGTTAAGTATCCAAAGAATGCTATCCGCATTAATACACCTCCGCAGACCCACAGCCTGCTGGTCCACAGTGCTGATCCCGCCGGCAGCGCGGATAGCGGCTTGAAGTCATTGTAGGCCTCGGGTGACCTGTACGCCTGCACCACGTCGGCCTTGAACTGGCTTGGCGAAGAAACTAAATAAACGACGACGTGAGCCATCGGCGTCAGTGACAGCAACTTCATATCGGAACTCCAGCAGTGCCTTGTTTACGGCGTATGGATCGTCTTGAGCAAAGCCGTCCACGAACAGTTAGTCTCGATACCGCTGCCGTCCCGGCTCGGGTAGCGAGCTCAAATAGTCGGGCATAACATACGACATAAGTTGACAAGATATACGACGCACAAATAAAGCTAGAAGCGTCTCTACAACGTCAACAACAAGCGCACGCCACACAGCGCAATGGCGAAAACACGGAGAGCCGGGCCGCTTTTGCCCACAATAGCCTCTGCGCATGCGAGGCCTTCCGGCTACGTGTTGGTAAACAGAATCGCGCCGCGTGTCGGTCTTTAGCTTTGTGGGTATTTAATACTGCAACCACTGGGACACAGGTCAGATTCGAATCATCCGGGCTGCGTCTCGGGCTCCGTAGATTGCGATGGTTTGCCGATAAAACTAATGAATGATGTCCTGATGATGATGCTGGTGACAGTTGAAGAAATTATTCGTCACATTTTTCCCTCCCAGAAAAAAAGCGACACCCTGGCGCTTTCGAAGCGTTAGGTAGGATGTTGTGGTAGGTAGTTTGCTTTATTAGTCGGGTGACGTGTATATGATGTGGCGATCAAGTCAGCTTTTACGCGGGAGCTTCCAATGGCTCCACGAGATAGTTACCGGCAAGGTGCGGTCTAGAAGTACAATATGGGCCGTCGAATTTGTCGTCAAGTTTCTCAGATAGACCGATTTGTTGGTGTGGAAGGGAAAGTCAGACCAAGTCTCCAGGGGCGAAAGAGATGTCTGTGCTTAGAATCGTAGCGGCGTTTTTCGTTCGCTTGTACGCTTGTCGTCCCCGGGCGTACTAATGGACGGCATTCCTCTGCGTTTGAGGCCACTTCTGGGACAGCCTGGTGTTCTGTAAAATCCGACTGGCATGGTAAGTCCATATCTTGAGGGCACGAGTCTGTTCTACCGAAGAGAAAAAAATACAAAGAAAAAAAGCCAATATTATAAAAAAGTAGAACTGTTGTCCCAGTTTGTCAGGATTGAGCCATAATTCATTGTAATCATGCCAATGACGCGTTCGATTGAGCTTCTTGGTCAGGCCGTTTATTTGGGAGGTGATAAGAGAGGTGGTGCGATCAACAGCTTTACAGCCCGTCAACAGTTTCTATACAAACGTCGATAAGAACACGCGTCCACGATCATTTGGTAAAGCTTGCGGAGCTCCGTGGCGTAGTAATATATTACTTAGGAAAAATGAGCAACCTCAGTTGTGGTGGCCAGTGGGAGTGCGAAAGGTCGCCGCATATCTGGTCGTATGGTCGATTGCCACGACAATCCAACGGTTCCCCAAAGCTGAGGAATAGAGGGGTCCTGTGAGATCAATCCCTACTCGTTGTGAGGGCCGTCCAGGTGAAGGCCAAGGTTGCAATAAGCGCGGAAGGGTCTGAGGAGGGTGCTTCGGTTTCGGCAGTTGGACATGTCTGAACGAATCGCTGTACGCTGCGGTATTGTCCCGGCCAAAAGTAATGTTGGGAAATCCTGACATTTGTCTGAAGAGCCCTGGCATGTCCGCTTGTTTGGAATAGAATAAAGGCAATGTAGTGATTTCTTCACGGATTGGTCACGGGATTACTGATAACCATCGATTACTCTCAGGCAGATAGTTACGTCGATGAACCAAACCATCGCAGATCTGAAAACGTTGAACGCGCCGAAAGAAGGCACGGCACGGTCGGAAGATGCAATTAAACCTTTGAGGTGAGTTATAATACGGTTGATGAACGAGTCCAAAAATTGCTGGCGAATAACGATCTTGATACCAAAAAGCAAGGTGAAGTGCGGGTCTTCTACGTCCGATGTATCGGGTGATGGTAAGTCGGGCAGTGGGCACCGGGATAAACCGTCAGCGTCGCCACGCTTCTTGCCGGATTTGTACGTACTCTTGTAGTCGGTGGGGCCATCCTCCAACACGACCTGTAGGGTTTTTAAGGGTCGGCAGCCGAGATAAGGCGTGATGCTCAGTGACTACATCAAAGTGGCGTCCTAAGAAATACGGGAAATTTAGAAGCAGCCCATACGACGGCAAGAGCCCCTTTCTCTGTAGTGAGAGTAGTAGTTCTTTTCTGCCTTCGAAAGCGTCATGCTGGCGTACGCAACGACGTAGTTCGCATATCTGGCTTTTTGCATAACTGCCATTGCACCCAAATCAAATCTGCTAGAGTCAGTGCGAATCGCTGTGGAGGTCGTGTTGTCGAAGTGCCCCGGTATGAGGTCAGACGTTAAGAGGCGTTTAAACTGCTGAAGGAAGTTTCACAATCTATAGTCTAGGTTAAAGATTGGTTCTTCCGAAGTTTTGCCTTCAAGTGCAAGGCGATGGATGCAAATCCAAGAACGAAACGTCTGAAATAAGATCATAGGCTCAAAAACTCCGCACATCTTTTACATTTTTGGGTAGAGGAAATTCTGTAAGTGCTTGAACTTTTTCTGGGTCGGGGCAAATGCCATCTTGGGAAACAAGGTTATCAACTATAAAAAATTGGGTACTAGAAAAGCGGCAGTTTTTGTGTTAGCGAACTGAGCGCAATCTAGTAAGGTGCCCATTGAATGTTCTGGAAAAACTGCCAACTTCGTCCAAGTAGCATAAGCATGTTTTCTACCTAATTGCTCAAAGCACACTATCCTTTATCCTCTCGAAAGTAGCCGGTGCGGTGCATAGCCCAGAAGGCATCACGTTCAGCTCCAATAGCTTATCAGGAGTGCGAAATTGCGGTTTTGGCCTTAACTCATCTTCAGCTATAGGAACCTGCCAATAACCGGATAGCAGATCGATGGTTGAAATATGTATGGCTCTTTCAAAACAACCCACCGCGTCAGCTGTTCGTGGCATGGGGTATACATCTCTTTATGGTGTATGATTTAAATGGCGGTAATCAACGCAGAACCAAAAAGTTCTGTTTTTGTTTCTTAACCAGTAAAACTGGGACGCCCAAAACCTGCTTATGGTCGTATAATTCCTTTATGTAGCATAGCGTTTACCTGATCATTGATCACGTCCCTTTCAGTGGTTGAAACAAGTATGGTATGGTCGCTGCCTTAATGAAGGTGACTCAGCCGACATCTACACGACATTCGGTGGAAGTGACATGTGGAAGGAAAAAGGGACAAATATGGAAGCATTTTTCGTACTGTTGTAGAATGGCGTAAGGCTCCTGCTTCTGTTCATTCTGAAGAGTTGAATCGATTGTGTCATGGAGGAGGAAATAACTAGGAGTGTATAAAATTGAGCTATCGGAATCCTCCGTATGTTTGCACAAAGAGTTCATCGGAGCTGTATGAGATACGGTTGCTGTTTTTAAATAAGCCCCCACGGTAAAACAGAATAGACCATTTGCTGTATTACCCAAGCATCAAGGAGAATGCAAGGATTGGTGTTCCATGCGCCGCACGCGCACGCCTTCCCCGTACAAAAGATTCGAAGTAAATAACCAAAATAAAGCGTTGCCGAACGCGCGTGCAAGATGCCATTTGTTTTAGGTATTTGTTTTAGAAAAGTTAATACTCTTGACGCCAGCACGTGCGGCGCGTGGAACACCAATTCCTGCATTCTCCTTGATGCTTGGGTAATACAGCAAATGGTCTATTAGTTGAGGACGTATTAGTGACCACGATAAACACTTCTTTGTTTATGAATGTAGCTAAGCTGTGTGGGACTAGTAGTCCTCTCTTGAGGAAACATGTTTTTGATGGTGAAATAAGAACATCACCTCCAATGGAAGGAATCAACGCCACCTCAAGTGGAGTGTATGAATAAGGAGGAATGATGGCCTCCTCCGTAATAAGCACCTTGGGTCAAAGCCAGTGTGGGGTTCTTGGAAGGAAAGTATCTTCGAGAATTGAATTTTAGACTAGGGACAATCAGTTAGAGTGTTACCAGCCGCCAAATGATTGAAACCAAGCATTACTTCTTGTGAACAGGATGAAAGGACGACGAATACTACTACGTATTCTAGTTCAGCTAAAGAAACACGGGCCGTACATTTCGACATCAATATAAAACCTGTTTCAAATGCAGCGACTGTGCGACAAAAATCGGTGCCACAGCCGACGCAGCGAATGCGATCACAATGTTTGGTTTCACATGGTCCAAAAACCGCGCGATTTGTCAAGGTGGCCGGCCCTTCAACTCAAGGGCAGTTGCAGCGGACACGGACGTGACGCGTTTGACTTTTGCCTAAAATACAACAAAAACGTCTTAATAGACACAAATGTTTTACGAAAACATTTTCCAACTAGAAAGTTGTAATAATTAGGCATTAAATCCGCAAGCTTTTAGGTGCAAAAATTTATTTTCGAATACGCACTTATCGCGGACAAAAGAAAGCTGGGCAATGAACTGGTTGGACGCTTTCACGTGACGAGCGGCCGCAAGGCTCGCTATTGGTTCACGTGAAAGCGATCGCACCGACTCTGCGACAAAATACCGACTTGGTGGAAACCACTTGCAGAGCCGCTGCGACAGTGAGACTGCGATTTTAATCGCACATTTACTGGAAATCACAGCGATTTCGGACGAGAATCGGAGCATGTGAAACAGCCTTAAAATTCTGCTTAGAGGCAGTCTGAAGTATATAATATGGAAAAGGTGTGGGCACTTTTTTCACTTTTTGGCAGCAATCAATTCGAATTACGGAAACTGTAGCACCGGTGTCCACTAAGACTTGTACGGGTTAACCCTCAATGCTTACGTCCTTCATGTTGTGAGGGAAATGAAGGCTTTCTATCGTCGGTGATATTGCAGTTCTTGTCTCCGGAACGACAGGCATTAATTTCCCATTGAACTGATGTTTGCCCCGGGGATCGGGGGACGACGATCTTCGTCGTGGTGACGGAGAACGGAACCGAGCAGACTTATGAGGGTTGTCCAGGGTAGTCCGCTTTAGGCGATTACGCTATGTAACCAGATATCTGGAGGGACCGTTGGTACGACCGATACGGAACATTATAGTCACTTTGGCGACGTCTGTAAAAGCAAGTGATGTGGCTACTGATCTCCACTATAGGGCGCTGGATGGCGCATTGAGCAAAACAGGTATGAAGCCACCGGAAGTAAGCGGCTTCTCGCAGAAGTAAGCGCTTGACAGGCTTTTTAACTCTTCCGAGGGCTGAATCGAACAGCGTTCAGGGCGCTGGATTTTTCTCTGTCATCCCGAGAGAGCCTGCTGGTTGCGGAAGTAACAGCGCATGCCGGACCCGAGAAGTCTCCCTGGGATGCCCTTTGTTGTGAAAGTTTTGAGATTCTAGTTGATCAAATGTGCGTATGCACATTTGATCAACTAGAATCAACTTGAATCTCAACTAGATCTCAACTAGAATCAACTAGAATCTCAACTAGAATCTCAAATGATCAAATGTGCATACGCACGTTTGATCATTTGAAACGGCATTTGATCAAATGTGCGTATGCACATTTGATCAAATGCCGTTTTCTCAGGATTTAATTTAGAACGGGAGTATTAAAACCCAATCAAGGACACAAAAAAGCATGGACAAAAATATTGTCTGAATGCACGGGGAAGCCCAGCACACGCCCGACTCCGGGACAAGCATCGAACATCCGGTGTCTTCACTTGCGCCAGGATCGCAGAGCAGCTATGCGCCATCCAGCCCCCATATAGTGGAGATCAGTGGATGTGGCCTGTGATGCCGCAGCTCAAGCAAATCGGGCGACTTCACGGTCCTTGTAATGGAGGAAAGTCGCACGATACTGTGCAGTTGGCAATCGGGTCAGCTGAACACAGAAAAACAAGGACACGAAAGAAAGGACTGGACAAACACACCGCTGTGTTTGACGTTAGGCAAAATAGGTGTGTGTATGTTTCCCAAACAGGTTTGTAGTATATAAACCCGTAACTCTTTGCACAGCGACCAATCACAGTGAAGGAGGGCGGGGCCAAACCCCGATCCGACCAATCACAGCGCAGGAGGGCGGGCTAAACCCAATCCAACCAATCACAGACGCAGTAGGGCGGGGCCCTTCCCTCTCTCCCATCCCAGTGACCAATGCCAGGCAGTGTGCATCGATGGCCCTGCCCACAGGGCATTAGCCAGTGACCAATCGGAGCTCAGCGAGGTCCCGCCCTCGAGTCACGTGCTCGGTATAGGTGTGAAGTCACGTGCGCGTCGCGTGTCAGGCACGTGCGCACCTCAAACCTCAGACCTCAGACCACAAGCGTGGTTGACCAGGTGTTGACAGCTGTGGTCATCATCTGATAATAACCACGTGATGTCACAGGGTTCGAGCTGCATCCGAAGGAGGGCGCTGTACTCCGGTCACATGATGGTCACGTGACATTATTTGAATCGCTGCGCGGTAAATGCCCCTTTATTCGATGTGTACTCCGCGGCCGTCTGGGAATCGAGCTGTCTACCTTGGGCACAGCAGCCCGACACTCTGCCCCTGATCTACGAGCATATTGCTTCCCAGACCGCTTAACTTGTCTTAGATGCTCGTGTGATGTGCAATTCATGATAACAACCACGTGATGTCGCACAGGTTCGAACTGTGTCCGAAAGAGGGCGCTCACGTGATGACACACAGGGTTCGCGCTGCATCCAACAGAGGGCGCTGCGCTGCGGTCACATGATGGTCACGTGACATTATTTGAATCGCTGCGCGGTAAATGCATTTCAATTGCTAAAAAAGGCTCCGCGGCTGACTGGGAATCGACCTGACTATCTTGTGCACAGCAGCTCGACACCCTACCCCCTGAGCTATGAGCACATTTTTTTTAACAAATTTATTGATTGTTTGGAA